>VYZP01055646.1:0-30441 GCA_013400635.1 Hypocryptadius cinnamomeus
TCCCAGCTGGTGAGGGAGCACTATTTACAGATTTGACTTCAGTCTGCTGGATGTGGCAGCAGAGAGCAAGGAGCATGCAGACAGAAGAAAGGAAAGGAAATTTAAGTGAGCACTTGGGATAGGGCATTTGATCCTGGGCTTAATGGGGCACTGACAACAAAGAATTGTTTTTCAACAATAACATTAAAAGCTAGTGTTGACACTCTAAAGACACTAAATTAGTGACATTGCATGATATGTTCATTTAAAGGAGTTCTTTCTTTCTGCAAAGATGTTGGACTAGAAATTCAACAAGTGGACAAAAGAAAACTCTATTGATTGAATGGTATCTGGAATGTAGGACAGAAATTTTGTCTCCTACCAGTAGAATTGAAACTTACCTAATGATCTTTTTAAAGTAGGTTTTTTGGAAGAAAAGGCACAAGTGGTGTTTGTTGTCTTCCTCACTTAACTGTGCTTCTCTTTTCAGTGAATCCCCATTGTTAGCAAATGGACTAACTCAGTGACATGAGAAAATATGTCATATGTTTTTTCTGGGATATGCAGTTTCCTGCTTTTTACTTTCATGGCCTGTCCATTTCTTCTGTTGTGAACTCCCAGTTAATACTTACAGCAGGAATAAAGTCAACATATTCCCAGAGCGGATGTACTGACCTGTAAGAAACTTAGCAAGTATAAAGGCCCTCCCGTTAAGATTAAATTTTCTGAAACAAGATAACCTTAGCACATGAAAGGAAAAAAAGTTAGGACTGTCTTTGAGTAAGGCTAAATATATAATTTTTGTATATTTGCTTTCTTTGTGGATGCTATAGCATTCTGATTTTTCTCTATTATAACTCAAGTGTCAAGTGAAAAATTATGACAATTTTATAATTAATGGGAAATCATTAGCAATCATCTAGATAGATTCTGTCACCTTTGCATAAAATTGTTGATGCCATGTTTTAGACTCTTTTGGTATTATGAATAACCAGACAGTGTGTTTCCAGAAGCTTGTGATACATAAATTTTGAAATTTTTTTCCATTGCAATGGTCATTGGTAAAAAAGAAAGAAAATTAAACAGAAATAAATAAATCTATTACTGTTTAAGGAGTATTCAGATTTAGTGCTTCTGTACAAGCCTGTACTGGGAAGTGTTGATCTTGAATTGAGTTTTAAGATCAATTCTTCTGATTCTGATCCATGTGGATAGGTATGGGCTCTTCATTTTTTCATTAATTTCAGTGCTTTCATGTAGCCATCTTAATCTTTTGTTTAGAGTGTCTACATTTTGTGGTCCTATAGCAGCAGATTATATAACAATTCATGTTGGGGGGCCCCATTGGAGGTTTTCAGTTAGCTCTAACCTCAAGGTTCAATTAGACAGCTCAGGCTGATACTCTGTTTTGAATGAAGAATGCCTTACTTAGCAATGCATTTCCAGTGTTTGACCTTCTGTATTGTAAACCCACTCCTTCCACCCCTAAAGTCGTGGTGCTCTGCTTATCTTTTTCTAACGTTATTGCCAGACTTACTTGTCATTGTTTTCAGCCACTAACAAGGAATTTAAATTCTTTCTCTTCCTGCTGGTTTAGCATGCAGGTGCTGCCCTCAACTGCTTAAGTAGATCTTTGTTTTATCTTTCTGTCCTATGCCTTTATCTGGCTAAACATTGAACAAATTTGCCATACCAGTACGAGTCAAGTTAAATTATCACTGTGAGACATTTTACAGAATCTTTTCAGGCAAACTGTTCTGTACCTAGCAGCCTAAACTCTCTAGCTGTTCCCTGTTTGGGAAAGAACTTACAGCATACAGACAGAAGTTCTTACCCATTATGATGTTTACAGTTATTTCAGAAACAGATAATTAGCCCTGAAACAAATAAAAATGCTCATTTTGCTCAGCTTTCCATGTGCAATTACAAATGGTATCACAGAGAAGAGCAAAAATGGGATTGTATAGTATTTGGCAGCTTGCTTGAGCTACCCTTAGAGGAAAGAAATCTGCAGAAGGCTTCCAGACTTCCTCGTGTAAACACAACAGGAGACAGCTATCTGGAGTGGGAGGCTCAGTGGGGACACAAGTCAGTGACTTTCACTGGAAAACAGCAGGAATATCAATTTTTGAGCTGTTAATCCAGCCGTACTGAAGGTTTCAAAAATTCTTGTGGATTAAGCCCTTTTTTCCACAAAAGTAGGCACATTAATTGTCCAAAATACAAACCATTTTTAAAATCCAAAGATTTTTCCAGCTTATGATAACAATGTGCTTTTGTACAATTATACTGTTTGGTAGTTACAAGAACAGAAAGTTGAAATGAAGCTGAGGTTGGGATTCTGTCTCATGTGTATCATTACAGGATGTTTTGTAATATTTCCCCTTCTTTTTTTGCAACACACCTTTGAATTTTCTAATTTTCTAATGTTATATTTAGGATTTCTATATGTAGAAGCCAGTTTGTAGCTGGTATCATAGGTTGTCCAAACCACAATCAAACACATGGAGGGAGAGGAAATTACTTACTTTTTTAAAAAATAAAAATGTACATACACACACATCCACAGATAGTATTATGGATTAAAGTATGTTTTTGTTCAAACTTCTGAAATTTACTTGCAATGTTAGACTATTTTTTTTTCCCCTTTTTCTTCTTTTTTAGTTTATTTTCACTGAAAGATTAGGGACCTTGTGACTTTTTTTTCACAATATCCAGATCAAAATTTTACCCCTCAAGGCATTTCTATTTTGAAGCTACTTAAAAAAGAAAAGGACTTTTGTTTTGTCTTGTTTCCTTTAGGTCTCGTTGGTTAGTTTAGTAGCTACTGCCCTTGGTTTCTCAGAATTTGGTGCAATTAAATCACTCCGAACATTGAGAGCTTTGAGACCTCTAAGAGCTTTGTCACGCTTTGAAGGCATGAGGGTAAGGAAAAGAAAACAAACTAATGTGTAAAACAAATCCCTAAAAATATGCCAAATTATAAGAGCATGGAATAACACTAATTGAATGTCTGTCAGTAAGGCCAACAGTAGCATGTTTAGTTATATGACATGCATTACTTCTTTTCTATTTGCCTTACTTCAGTGTAATGTAATGTTTTACATTAAATCATCTTCTAGATTAATTAAAAAATAACCCTTGTGTTGTTTTTAATTTGTTTTTCTGTGTTTATTGACTAGGTGGTTGTGAATGCTCTTACTGGAGCAATCCCATCCATTATGAACGTACTTCTGGTTTGTCTTACATTCTGGCTAATTTTCAGCATTATGGGAGTAAATTTGTTTGCTGGCAAATTCTATCACTGTGTTAACACCACAAATGGTGAGATGTTCACACCAGAGCAAGTCAGTAATAAAAGTATGTGTGAAAATATGAACAGGACTACTGGAGGTGTTCGGTGGAAAAATGTGAAAGTAAACTTTGATAATGTTGCAATTGGCTATCTTTCTCTGCTTCAAGTGGTAAGTGCATAAATTTTCCAGCTTTAGTTTTAGTTGTGGTATCATTTAATTCCATAATTTTCAATGTTATTTCAAAATAAATGGATATGGATTTGACTTTATAATTTTATTCTATGGAGCTAATTAATGTTGCTTATTGTAAAAATGTGATACATTCTCTGGCCATTTTGGAAGAGGAGGAATATCTAATATTTACCTGATGGATAAAAGGTTGCTTGGCACCCAGCTGCTAGTACCTTTTCAAGTGCTATGGAAATACAGTATGTAGTTAAAATATCTGGTTAAAAACTCTAGCTAGGTTTCCTTTTCTTTTATTTTCCTTATCTGTTAAGGCATATTGACTAATAGTTTTACCATGGTTGTCATAGATACGTTCTAGGACTTATCTGGTCTTCAAACAAGAAGAAAGTTAGATTTCTAGACATGAGCCTTTATAGAGAAAGTATCTGTGAATTGCCAATAAGACCAACATATATATTTCTAATCAGGTTCATTTGACAAACTACTTCTGGGAAATTATTTGTACTTGTAAGCAATTGGTAATTATTCTGCCTTTAAAAAATCCCAACTGGTAGTGTTTAGTAGTTAGTATTGTGCTAGCAGGCTACCATCTGTTTGCTTCAGGGGGTAACAGTAGCTATTGCTAAACAGCACTGGGCAACTACATAAATTACCAGCTTAGAGAGTGACACTGCTTTTGGCATTTGTAGCATGCCTTGCACGCACAGTTCACCTATGTAATGATTGCATTAAACAATGAATGGATTGAGGTCAGCCCCACAAAGGTGGTCTTGTGGAAAAAACCTTTACATGAGCTGGCAATGTGCACTTGCATGTGTTTGCACAGGATTTGACGGCAAAGTCAATCATATATCCTGGGCTGGCCAACAAGTGTGGCCGACAGATAGATATGTGATTCTCCCTGTACACTCCATTGTCATGAGACCTCACTAGAACAAGGAGATATGGACCTCTTACAGAAGACAGCCAGAAAAAGAGATCAGAGTACTGAAATGACTTTCCTTTGAAGAAAGGCTGAGAGAGTTTGGGTTGTTCAGCCTGGAGAAGAGAGAGCTCCAGGGAGACCTTATGGTCCAGGAGGACCTTATGGTGTCCTTTCAGTGTTTAAAGGGGGCTTATAAAAAAGTCTGAGGGAAAATTTTCCCAGGGCCTGTAGTGACAAGACAAATGGGTTTTGACTGAAGGAAGGTAGATTTACATTGGGTATAAGGGAGATTGATTTATTTATTTAATGATAATACATGGAGACATTCAGGTTGCCCAGAGAATGTGGATGGCCTGTCATTGGAAATTTTTGATGTAGTGAAAGATGTCCCTGCCTTTGGCAGAGGGTTTAAACTAGATAATTTCTAAAAGTCACTTCCAAGCCAAATCATTCTATGATTCTGTTATTTTCTTAAGTTTTTTTTAGGGGACTACTTACCTTTTAGAGTTTCTTCTAGGACTGTTTCCATATTCTGTCTGAACAATGCCAATAGATGGTGGCTGATTTTTTTTTTCCTGGGAAAGTCCTCCAGTTTTTTGGTAGTCAGGCAGTTAGAATTGAAAGCCTTATTATAACACCTTGAGGTGTTATACAACAAACAAGCAGTGTTTGGGAAGAGCTGGTGTTGGCAGCACATGCTGCACTTAGGGGCAGAGGAATAGTGCAGCTCAGAATGGTTTCATCAGTGATGGAATTACAGGGGAGCCAGAGAGCTGGGATGTACAGGGAGGTCCTGGAGGAGAAGCAGTGGATCCAGGCTGGGTGCTGGCTCTGGAAGGTGCACAGAGCTGTGTGTGGTCCATGGCCCACCATGGCGCCTGTGGGACACCATGGCATGCTGTGGACACCGTGGCACACACTTGAAGGATGGATGAGCTACTGAGGCCTTGGGCAGCTTCACTCAGTCTCTTCTTGGAGCTCCTTGTTTTCAGTGGGGTGACCCACGCCACCCCTGTGCAGGTGGACCAGCTGATCATGCAGGTTCCCTGTATCCTGACATCAGGGGCTTGGCTTTACTGGGATGCCAAATAGCACAGTGCCTTTTCTGTTAAGGTAATGCTTTACAGATGGCAACAAGCACATCACATTTCCCTGGGAGATAAATTGCTGTCTGTCTGGTATGATGATATTGATTGCAACTCGTCTCACAGAGTGTTTATATGAATTTCCATGAAGATTAGAATTTATTCAGTGTTTTTTAAGAGTTGCGGGGAAATATTCCTCAGTAATGAATTTCCTGTGAATGCTTCACTTGTAACATGCCAGACTTTTAATATTTTCTTTATTTTTATGCATAGAAATACATTGCAGAAGACACTTTTATTTACAATGTTCTCAGAACTGGAGCTTTGATAGAAAATATTAACACATTTTGTTTTTAGGCAACATTTAAAGGATGGATGGAGATCATGTATGCTGCAGTTGATTCTACACAAGTGAGTGCAATATAAAATCTGCTATGTAAAAATAAAATTTACTGAGGGAAAGCAAATCTAAGATTGATGTAAGTCTTCTTGAATGGTAGTTAAAATGAGCTAAAATATTAAAAATTAAATGTAAAGCCCTGATGAATTTTCTACAGTCTATGCCCACAAAGTGCTTATACTCTTATTAGGAAAAAAAATTATAGCTGTAAGCTACATAAATTATTACTAATTTAATAATTCTTCTGTAAAAATCCAAACTAATGAGATATGGTTTTCTGTTAATTTGTGTCTGAAATTGTACAGATCAGGAAACAAATTTTTTCTGTGTCCTCAAAAATAACCCAAATAGTCAAGAGGCATCACTGCAAGAGCTAATTCAGAGCTGCAGACTCTGATGATCTCAAAACCCAAATTTGCTAACTTTTGCCTATTTTTCTTTTAATCTTGATATTTGTTTAATCTCTCTTCAATCCAGCTCTTGATTTGCATTTAGTCTGTAGGAACTGAATTGCTTCTGAGATTTGCACGTTTCTGTCAAATTTAGTAGGACCTACATGAAATGTCATCAAAGAGAACAGACAGAGAGGGAAGAAATGGCAAGTTCTGCAATGTGTGCAATTACAGAAACCTGTATTAAAAAGATTTTCAAGATCAGATATGAGGCAAGTGTAGTGTATGCTTCAAAAGAGTTGGGTTTACCCACTGTCAATCTGGATGCAACTTCTCCTACTGCTCAAGAATCTTTGATTTGTCTTAACAAATTTTGTGATTTGTTTTTTGTGATGCTTTGCTCTTTTCCTATGTTACGTAGGCCGGGAAACAGCCCAAGTATGAAGAGAACCTGTACATGTACATTTACTTTGTGGCCTTTATTGTCTTTGGATCATTTTTCACCCTAAACTTATTCATTGGTGTCATCATAGATAACTTCAACCAACAAAAAAAGAAGATAAGTACCACATGTTTCATTTTCACGATACTTCATTGTTTTTGAGCATTCAGTAAATGTATGCAAGGATAAATAATAGTGTCTGAAATTTCTCATATTGATAGAAAGAAAAAAAGAAATCAGGTTTTAAGATTTTTGTTTGTTCAAAATAATTAGATAACAGTATTTTCTTTTTAAGGCATCTGAAGTAAATTAAAATTACAGTTAGTGTTCGAGTGTTCTCCACATCACTGTACACCCCAATGATATGTTGTCCACCAGAAAGTTGTGTCTTTGTTTTTCTTAACTTTACAGTGTTATGACTAAGCAATGTGAAAGTGCAGATGACTTAAGTGAATAAAAGGCAGGAAAGAAGAAAATATGCAAGACTATAAATTTCAAAATTGATAAGGAGATAACATACAGCAGTATTGGGAAGGCCACCATTACAGAGACTAACACAGTGAATGCTGAAAATGCTTCTCTGTATTGTAAGATTAGAGAGGGTAGGGAAACTGTCTTGAGATAGTGAATTTGCAAGAAAAAGAAAATGGGTGTCATTTAAAAATGTGTAGGTTTTCTTTTCAACTTAATCTGTTTCTGTTATTTAAACGAACAGAGGATTGTGTCAAGAACTCTAGGGACATGTAAATAGATGAAAATGCAGGCTATGGTAACAAATTAAATTCTACTTGCTGTTTAAACCGTAAATGGTGGCATCTTCATCCTTCAAAATATTTGCACCTTCCTTGGAGTGAACTTCAGGGGCATCCAGTACTTAGCAAGAAGGTGGATCCATTTCTCATCCTTGGAGAGCAAGACCGAGGTTATATATGTGTTGTTGGCATTTTTGGCAGTCGATATATGACAAGGTGACCTTACTCAGTAATGAGGTAATTGTGAATTTTTTTAAGTTCACTTGGCAGACACTGTCCGTTGGAATCATCATGACTCTGAAGGCAGATAAGGGTTCCTGCTAAATAGCTTTTTCTGGCAGTGTGGTACACACCCCTTGTACATTTGGAGCTGTTGCAAGTCACCAGGAAAGTAAAATACTGGACATACAATTAGGCTGAGGAAAATTCTATCTGTATGGTGTTCTTCTGTTTCATGTAGCAAATTAGCAAGCATTAGTTGTCTGTCTTTTGAATTTATCAGTGCATCTGTGTTGGTAGACATGTGCAGATCACACAGTTCATGGCTACCCAGCAGTAATTTTTCTTGTCACTGTTTTTTTTTCATATCACTGACACTTGGGCATGTTGGGATATGAATGGGAAAAGACCTGGTGTTGCAGTATACTGTCTCTGTGTAGTTAAACTGTGCTTTTCTGTGGTTCCTGTGTGCATCCTACTTTCATTACATTAGTTCTGTGAGGGAGGCAATACTCTGCTGTTGATTTCCTAGCTGGTCTTTACGGGTTATCTTGCCTTGAGGCCTATATTCTCCCTAGGGACAGTACACTGAGACAAGGATGGCTTGTTCTCTCATGATAGCCATTACATCAGTGAGACAGCAGAAGAAATCCCCAACCCGGTCCCACTTTCTTTATGGCTCTTTTCTTTTATTCTTTATTTCCCACTGAGTGAAATCTTCCAACAGTCACAGCACATTTCCACCATAATTATCAAATCAACTTCTTGTTTTTCTTCCAAAACTCTCTTACTCTCCAATAAGTTAATTTTACTTGAATATTTGATTTATGAGGAGAGTTTGTTAAAGATGGTCTCTTTTGACTTCTAAATCTTCATGTCAATATATAGACACAGGTGAAAGTTAAACAAACCTTCCTTCAGACTTACATTTGTCAAATGTAGTGTCAACCTTTGTCTATAAGGTTGACACTACATTTGACAAATTCAGTGGGACAAAGTCACAGAATTACCCCTGACTCTAAAGTTCATTTTCATATGCCACTGCTTTGATATCATGCATACCTGGAATACAATTACAAACAAATGCATGAAAGGAAAAAAAAACCAAGTTACTTGTCAACATAAATTGTATTTCTGATAAGTGTTTCCATGTGTTACACCAGTCTAGAAATCCTTTTATTCAGTCAAGAAACCCCAAAGTAAACCCATGCTTCTGATGATCTAGGTACAATGCAGGAGCATGATCAAGCTTCATATACACTGTTCATATATCATCTGAACTGAGATACCCATACTCAAATGGTAAAATGCACATCCTGAAAAGTAAAATCAGTAATTTCTTTCTCTTTGTATGTTTTACCTGAAGGCATATATGCTCACAGTGTATCTTTGTACCTTTGAAACTTTTTTATTTGCGGTAGATTGATTTACAAAGTGGAGTTCATGATGCTAGATTTATAAGTGTCTATGAAATGTGTATTTTGCAAGTTGAGTTTATTTTTTAAAATTTATTTAATTGAATTAATCAGGTATGTATTTTTTTTTAGTAAGAAATAGATAGAAATTTTGGGGATTTTCTTTGCTCCATATTTTTTTTCATTTCTTCTTCAAGATTCATCAGATATTTTAACAATCTTTGAAATAATTATTATGTTTTGGTAACAATATATAAGGATGATTGAAGGGCTCATTTAAACCATGTTCTGCAATGCTGTGAATTAATGGATATGAAGGCTTGGCTGTAATCAGATTTGGGATTTCTTTATTAATTTACCTTGGAGGCCAAGACATTTTCATGACAGAAGAGCAAAAGAAATACTACAATGCAATGAAGAAGCTGGGATCCAAGAAACCACAAAAACCTATACCTCGACCAGTGGTAAGAATTGTGCTATTCTTATGTCATCTGTATTTGGAGAGAAATCCCAGCAGTACATCAATTATAATAAAATTTCTCCTTTAACTGTGGGATGGTTTTGGCCTAGTTAGAGTTAGCCCTTCATTCTGAATTGAAATATACATGTGTCTGTTCTGCAGGAAAAATCTCTCATATTTTTTATGCCTGAGGGAGCAGAGAATCAAAGACCATGAAGAAATATAGGCTTGTTGAATTTTGAGAGAAAAACTTTGAACTGGCATATAAGTTACTGGACGATGGTTTTCTTAGATTTTTGAGTCCTTTGCTTGGTTGTATGTTTTGGGAGAGGAAGAATGAAATGGGAGGGAGGAAACAGTTGTTTATTACATAGAAATACTATAACTTTTTCTTTTTTCTTCCCTCAGAACAAATTGCAAGGTCTGGTGTTTGATATTGTAACACAGCAACTATTTGACATCATCATTATGGTTCTAATCTGTCTTAACATGATCACAATGATGATAGAAACAGATGACCAGACTGAACTGATGCAAAATATTTTATATTGGATTAACTTGGTCTTTGTTGTCCTTTTCACTGGTGAATGTGTCTTCAAAATATTTTCACTCCGTTATTATTACTTCACCATTGGCTGGAATATTTTTGATTTTGTGGTTGTTATTCTTTCAATAATAGGTAAGAAATTCATATGTTCAAAATGAAATACAGTTATATGTGTATTTAATGCTTTATCTCTGTCAAGTCGTGCAAATTAGAGGAGGTATTTAATTTTAATTTCTCTTGATTATTTAGGAAACGAAATGCATACTTGAAATTGCTAACTTTCTTAATAATTGTGTATCAGTTGTAATACTTTTAGGTTTGGGGTTATTTTCTAAAAGTGCTGGGAAAAATTCTAAAATTATCCATAATAGATAAAATTTATCTCCAATTATATTTTCCACTAATTCCACAACTAGAGCTGGGGAGGGTGTTTATACTTTTCTGTGGAAAATGTATCTGTGTTAAAAACTTACTCTCTTAATTTTTTTTTTGTGTTTCACAGGTATGTTTTTAGCTGAGGTGATTGAAAAGTACTTTGTGTCACCTACTTTGTTCAGAGTTGTTCGACTTGCCAGAATCGGTCGAATCCTGCGCCTCATTAAAGGCGCTAAGGGAATCCGCACTCTGCTTTTTGCTTTGATGATGTCTCTTCCTGCTTTGTTCAACATTGGGCTGCTGCTCTTCCTGGTCATGTTCATCTATGCCATATTTGGCATGTCCAACTTTGCCTATGTCAAGAGGGAAGTTGGGATTGATGACATGTTCAACTTTGAAACGTTTGGCAACAGCATGATCTGCCTGTTCCAGATCACCACGTCCGCTGGCTGGAATAATTTGCTCAACCCAATTCTGAACAGTGGGGCACCAGACTGTAACCCCCATAAAGATCATCCAGGGAGCTCTGTGAAAGGTGACTGTGGCAACCCTTCTGTTGGGATTTTCTTCTTTGTCAGCTACATTATCATATCCTTTCTGGTAGTGGTGAACATGTACATTGCTGTGATTTTGGAGAACTTCAGCGTTGCTACTGAAGAAAGCGCTGAACCCTTGGGTGAGGATGACTTTGAGATGTTTTATGAGGTTTGGGAAAAATATGATCCTGGTGCAACACAATTCATAGAATATAGCAAACTGTCTGATTTTGCAGCTTCTTTAGATCCTCCTCTTAATATACCAAAACCAAACACAATTCATCTTATTGCAATGGATCTACCTGTGGTGAGCGGTGACAGAATTCACTGCCTTGACATCTTGTTTGCTTTCACAAAGCGTGTTTTAGGGGAAAGTGGGGAGATGGACGCCCTCAGAATACAGATGGAAGATCGGTTTATGGCATCCAATCCTTCCAAAGCTTCCTATGAACCAATTACAACCACACTGAAACGAAAACAGGAAGAAGTTTCTGCCACTATCATTCAGCGTGCTTACAGACGTCATCTTCTGAGACAGTCAGTAAAGAAGCTTTCATTTATGTATCAGAAGGATGGGGGTGATCAGCTTATCAAAAAGGATGTGATTGTTGGCAAGGTGAGTGAAAACTCATCTCCAGAGAAAATGGATATGTCTGCATCCACCACAGCTCCACCTTCTTATGATAGTGTAACAAAACCAGAAAAAGAAAAATATGAAGATGACAAATCTGAAAAGGAAGACAAAGGAAAAGACAGAAGAGGAAACAAAAAGTAAAAGGCACTTTTGTCCATGATGAATGTGTATGCAAGCTTGAAAATATGTTTTTGTCAGTAGCACTCTTACTGGAGGATTATGCCAAAATTATAAGTTTTTACATATTTACCCACTACTGCAGTCAGTGCCTGTCCAAGACAATGATCCATCACTAGTATACTCTTGGCATGTAACAAACTTGCAGAACAATAGTTTTGATTATCAGCTGTTACTAATTGAGAGGAGACACAAAATTTCTACTTGGAATATAGGAATCCTTAATGGATCCTAATATGCCTGTATTTTTGTGGAGTAAGTGTGTCCACTGTGTACATTTCATCTCTTGTCTGTGTTCCATGTGTGTCAGTTTTTGTTTATGATTTCATTTGCTTTAATAAAATAGTTCTTTTTTAATTCTGCTGTGCTGAGAAAAAACTAAATATTCTTTATTTAGATAAACATTAAATAATACTCTTCTGTGCAGAGAACACAAATGTCAGGAATACATAATTCTGGCATCATAATATGAACTTAGTTCTCGTCAAGCCACTTCTAAATGCAAAAAAACAGGATTCCAGATTATCAAACCTCAGCGTGTAGATCGAAGAAGCACCAAACCATGAAAAAAACCAGCAGAGTCCAGATAAAGAATTTGTCAGTAAATCAAACAAGGTTATAATTCTCACAGAAAAGAGGTTGGTAACTTAGTCTTTTAATTTTAATGTATTTATTTTTATTACCTTTTAATAGTTTTTAATTTATTGTACTGTCCGTTTCAGATACAGTGGTTTAAATAAATGATGCTCCATAGAGCTCCTGTTTGGAAAATCGTGAAACTATGAAAAAATTTACTTTCAGAGTACAAGATAGCTAATAATTCCTGAAACATTCAAACAAGTCTTTTTACAAAAAAACTACAAATGGCAAATTCTGCCTACAGGAAATTATATTTTTTTTTAAATGGTATGTTTTGACCCTGTAGTATCGTGAGTAGCTTCCATACTTTATTCCTAAGTCTGTTGCTACACTTATTTCTCATTAGTGTATCCCACTTAGGAAAATAATCAAAGCTATGAGTATAAATTGATAGCAGAGTACCTTTGGGACAAATACTACCTTAATATATACCTCAGATTTCATTTTCTCTACTTTGGAAGGATGGATCATAGAAATACAAATTATATACATGAAAGAGGTGGTTTTGACACCCTCTTGGCAATTTAGTCAGGTTTCCACTGTAACGTAACCTTCCATAGAGAGCTGAGATGACCAGAAAGATGTAGTGAAATCAGCTTTGTCCTGCACTGGGGTTTAGATTATTTTTTTTGCATTCAGGCTGACACTATACATGTAAGTAAAATACCCTCTGTTATTTAATCAGTTGTTTTACACAGTGGTACCTTTTTGAACAAGGAGACAATGACCTAATTACCATATATGTGTCAAATATGTACCCTAGTAAGTTAGCTTACAACATTTCAGTAGGTATTATGATATATTCTGTGATACTTCAAATAATTGGAAGCTCTAACTGATGCATGCTTGCTGCTATTATCCTACAGCTGTTAAAAGTTTAACATGGGAAGAGATGTAAGTTGTAAAAAGAAAAACTGTTTGACAAGACCATCATTCCTCATACCAGTAAGCAATATTTTGCTGCTATTAAAGATTTTATTTTGTGTGAGTGTTGTAATCAGCAAATATGCAGTAAGGTAGTGGACTATACAGGACAAATAGATGGCTTAAAATATGGGGCTAGAATAAAATTATAACATGTATCTATTATTTTTATTTTAAAAGTAGTTTTATTTTATACCATTTTTAACTCACTATAAGAAATTACACATATTTTCCTGTGGTTATTAATATTTATTGCAGTCTGTCTTTGACACTTTACTATTCAAAAATATAATATACAATGTATAATTGAAAATTTCTGCTAATTGCTTTAAACAGCTTTTAATAAGGAATAATTTTAAAACAAATGGACAGTACAAATTTTTTTTCTGATCCATAGGTAGGTCTTTTTATGTGAAACAAGATAGAAGGCGTTTTTTATGTTATAATCCTGTCTATTGATTTTCAGGGATCTTAGTCATAGGAACATTGCTTTTTCCCCAGAGTTAATCTCACACTGTCTGCTTTACTTATTGGTGCACACTGCAGTAGAAACACTTTAAATATAATTTGTTATTCAAAAATCTTCCTTCATGAGGATGAATAGTGAACTTGTGCAATGGACAGTGAAACACTTTGCATTTCTTACAAAAGAACTAGAATATTGATGGGCTCCTGCTTTTATGGAAATTATTGGCTCATAGTGTACTGATGAACTGCATGCAGGAAGTTGTTTTACCAAAAATGATTACATTGCTAACAACCCAAAATAATAAAGATGACCTTTTTATGTAATTATTTTAGTCTTTGTCTTTTATTGTATGAATTTTATGAAGATTAACAAGTAATGGTTGGTGAAATTAAGGGGGAGCCAGTTCAGCTGTGAGGTGATTTAGACATCTAGATCATGTGTTGCTTCATGACTTAGCTCAGTATCAACTTGTCATCATCAGGGTGAAATGAAATGCTGATGTTGTCCTGACCAGAGGAGTTTTTCTACAATTCAGAAAAGACATGCATTTCAACTATGTGTCTTTTAGCAAATTTTTGAGTTGTCCAGGAAGAGCTCTGGTGATATTCTCTGTTGGATAAGTCCAATGTGGGATGGCTCCACAGCTGATCCTGCAGACACTGTTCACTCTGGGATAGGGGAGCCAGGATCTGTCACCAAAATAACATGGGAGCATAACAGAGTTGCTTGAATTCCTTTCCCTCTGAAGAAATCCATGCTTGCCAAGAGGAGGGAACCAGAGCTATTAGAGGTTTTAGGGGCCGTGTCACAGCCGTTGTCAGGCAGCTGATGCCTTTGCTGAGGCTCTCAGGCGTGGTCCTTGGCAAGAGGTTGCTACACACAGGTGGCAGGATGAGGGACATGGTGTGTGCATTGGACCTGGGCATGGGGTGATTAATCCTTTTCTTGTTTGTTTTTTGTTTGTGTGTTCTCATTTCTTTTGTGAAGAGTAGCTGCTGTACACTTGGGCCAATATAACTAACAGGAAAAAGCCCTGACCTATGCTGTGCTTTGAAGGACAATGTGCATGTTTTTAGTAACTGCACCTGATTTGAGTTAATATGAATGTTTTTTTCAATCCAGAATAACTAGTCTTTTAATATGGCAGTTGCTGACAATAATTACATAATAATGTAATAATGTAAATACTTTTTAAAAATACTGGTTATGCTCTTAAATTGCTGTGTAAAGAATAAAGTTAAGTCAGTGCTGGACAGGTGTGTAGTTAACTTGAAAATTCTGTGTGGAATAAGCGTAAAGTATTTATGTAATAATTTTTCTACAAATTTGGTAGTGCACAGAAATATAATATAAGCTCATTTATAAAATCATTTTGCCCCATACAATTTCTATTATTTTAAAGTTATGACTATTTAACCAATAATACAGCTGGAGTCACTCCATTTTTAGTATCTTAAATGCAATATCTCAGACCTTTACAAAAAAAGTGATATATTTTTGGATTCCAAGTGTATATATTTGAATAAATTTGGATACTTCTGTATTTCTTTGAAATTATTCCAGTATACCTTGAAGGTAAAAAACTTATGGAAGACACAGTTGACTTGCAGACTTCCTGCTTTACCTGCAGGTATGAAATAAATCTGTGTTTTAGTTTTGATATAAGACAGTGGTTTCAGGTAATGGGTCAGTCATATATCATTATGCAAAACATTAAGCAAAATTCCTAGAGCAGTAGGACACTGCACTCTCTTATTGCCCCAGCTCACAGAAAAGGAAAAATTAGTAAGAAAAGCTACCTTAAAATTGCCTAAGAAATGAGCTGTCTCTTACTAACCCAGGAATGTAGGTGTATTTACTTTGTGAAGGGGTCATCAACATCCAGCTCCCCTTCCCACCCTCCAAAAAAGCCTCAACTATTCCCCAAACCTGTATGGAAGCATAGAAGTGAAACATTTCTGGGATTTTTCAAATCCTGACCTGGCTCAACCCTGTAACAAAAACTCTTGTTTCACTTCTAAGGAAGGACAAGACTAGTCCCGAATCCATCATAAGAAATCACTTGTAGAAATGAAAAAGGGAGAAGATAGCAGGGGGAATAGGTAGGATATTGCTCTCTCGCTTGTTTTCATAAAGAGGCCTTGAATATGTTCGGGGGTAGTCGGTATTTTCAGGCAGGGATTTGCGTTGCTGGGGGCGGTGGGATCATCTCCCGGCTGCTCCGGGGCGGATGGGGCGGAGGGCAGGAGCCGGGCGTGCCCGCCCCGCCGGCTCGGAGCCACGGGCGGCTCCTGCGAGCTCCGGCTGCGGGCACCGGGAGAGCCCGGCCTTGCACGGAATGGACGGGGTTTGCTTGTTACAGCCTAATAATTGGTCTGGTTGTGGGAAGATAGGCACACTGTCAGTACTTGAGTACTGACTGAAACAGCAGCTTCTTGGATTTCATTTCTGTACCCTGTAAGACATGTGGACCTGTATCCAGACCTGATACCACGTCAGCTAAGAACTGCCATGCTCATCTGAGCTTACTAAACTACAGCTGAAGGGTTTTGATGCAGTGGGGAATTCCTCAAATAGCTTTAGGTTTACTTTTCTTAATAGGCATTATTCATCTAATCCCACGGTGCCCCCTTGAAACAGCCCCAGCCTTCTAAAAGAATCACATCTGAATGTATTTGTGTCATTATTTCATGGCAGACAGTGATATATATGTATATATATAATATGTATGATGAAATATTATTAAAAATGCAGGGGATTTTTTTTGTACATAGAAAATCCTTACTATATTCATTCTATAGTATAGATTCAGAAAGGCTTATCTAGCTCAGTAAGGCATTAGGAGAAATAATCTGAAATCGCTGCAGTGTAGGAATATTTAATGGCTCACAAACCTCTGCATTAGCAACATCTTTCAGTGGGGGATGGTACCATTTCGTTCGTTCTTAGAGCACAACTAGGTTTTGTCTATGTGATACAGCATGCAGGCTCTGTCACTCAGCATATTTATTTTTCCTCGCTGCTCAGTGGGAGCTGTTGCATGGTGGAAAGAGACATATTCTAGTGCTTGCCTTAAAAAAAAAAACACTGCAGTGTAACCCAAGCAAAGTAAACTGCGGCACATTCTCATCCCTCTGAAGTGGGAAAATTGCATGCTGAAGCCCACATGATGTCTGCTGCAAGAAAAGCTTTTGATGAAAATAAGGAATGGCATTTCATAAACAATTTATAACAATCAAACCCTGCAGTTCCAGACATTCTCTGCACTTCCATTTTCTATTGTCTTAAAAGCATGTTACTTTCTCTTTAACAGCAATCTTGATAATCATCTTTGTGGAACGTGACAGCTGATTAAAAAACAGCACAAAATATTTTTCAAACAATGTATATCTGAAATGGATCATAATAAACTGTTTCCATTTCCAAAGTAGTAAGTATCTGTAACAGTCATGTTTAAAAATGGTCAGAGAATTACATGCTATGTGCAATATTGCTTTATAAAAAAGTCATGCTTGCAGATACCATAGCAACCCATCATGTGGTACTTCTTGATTGCCAAGCTGTATAGTAGCTCTATGCTCATATTCTGCAGCCATACTTGCATTAATATCTTTATATAGTGTTTAGTGAAAATTTTAGCTGTATCCACAACATAATGCAAACTGAACTATGCCAGCAGTGGTCTCAGGCAGGCAAAAAGTTAAGATATTCTCTCCAATAATTAACATTGTGAATACCCTTTCTCTTGTCTTAACTTCTTCATGGCCCTGATGGTTACTAAATATGGTCTTACAATGATTGTTGCAGCATTGCTGCAAATACTAGTAAATTTATTTATACAGATGGAAAGCAGATACTCATGCTCTAACTATATAACATTGGGAATTGGATGTGATTTATGTGATGCTGAATAGGAGGGCAGATAAATGCAGACTCCTGATGGCCTCTGTCTGGAACTGCATGTACATCCAAGAAAAAAAAATTCAGAGTGGTGCTAAAGAGCACTGTGAATTCACCAGCTTTACCACTCTTACTTTCTCGTTTATTTGAAAGGCAGTTACTTGAAATTTCATTTACCTATGTTGCATCAATCTTTTAGAATTCTGTTATTTTTATAAAAATACTGGAAGAACAAGGAAATGAGAATGCTTGCTTTGAAAAGATAGTAACCAATGACATATGAAGACAATATAATACAGTGTTGACATGATTTTTCTACTTGTATTTCAGGATTAAAACCCTTTTTTCACAGTTGAATTCTACTACATATGAGGAGAGCATCCAACAGGAAATTTCAAAAGCTACATAGAAGTGGTGACAGGAAAAGAAATCACAGTGCCAATATTACTGACAGGTTATTAATATAAAGTCTTTTGCAGAAGTTAATTGGAAATTGATGAACTCTGAAAATAAAAGATTTTGCCACAGAACTGGAGTAAGAAAAATCTGCAGCAGAGTATGATTAGAAATTACTGTCTTACACATGGAACAGTTTTACTTTCGTGATTAGAGAGAATACTTCATACTAAAAGCTAGGATCAAAAAATAATTTGCAAATCTGTTAATACCCAAAACACATCTATGTCTATGTACCCCATTTATTCACATCTATTACTATATAAATGTCTTGAATAATTTTACAGTTTAAAAATTCTCAAAATTTTCTCAAGAAAAAAAAAGAAAAGGCATAATAGGAAAGCATGTGGGTTCAACTTTTCTGTATTACTTGGTACCTATTCACATTCCAGCTTCCCTTTCCCTGTTCCACTATCAATCCCTGCCCATAAGATGAAGGTTTCACATGGCAATTCAGACTGATGTGGTGGAATGTACTCCTTTTAAAAATCCATGATGAAGTAAAATAAAGTGCCTTTTCTCCGCTGAAGAACAGAAAAAGGTTGAGTTTGCAGGTCTCCCTGGCATTGTCAGTAATATACTGTCCAAAAACCACTTGTGCAATTCTTGGCTTTTTAAAAGTTCTGTATTAAGTCAGAGGAACTGCATTTGAAAGGTTTCCTCAGTGTTTCCTCAGTATTTCTTCATACATAGGACATAGAATAAAAAATTAGTTCTTCAGAGCTGCATTAAGTCTACAATCTCTTTTGCCTCTGGTTTTACAGGAGTAAATTTATGGAAGTCTAAAGGAAGAGAATGTAAGTAGGCAGGTAAGAGCCTATACCTGTTCCTCTACATGTAGGTTCTTTCTGACTTTAGAGCAACTCTAGTAGACTATAATTGTGTCTCCTTTCCTTTTCCTTCCTGCTCTATTCCCAGTCCAGAAGACACAAGAGTTGCCTTTCAAGCAGGAAGACCACAAATCAATTTATTGTTGCAGATGATTCAAATGGTGGAGCTGAAGAGTAACTGGATCAGCTGCAGCAGTTTTTTCATGTGTGACAGCGCCAGCAAATGGTGGTAGGTAACCTCATTAGCAAATAGACTTCAGCAGCAATTAGAATAAATGTTAAAGAGTGAAGAGAGAAGATAATTGTTGTTTAAAAACAAAAATTAGAGACAGGGTCTTTTAGGTTTTATAGGTAATTTTATTCCACATAAAATTACAACTTTGTGTATGAATTCTTTAAAAAACAGATGCACAGTACTCAGACCTCCTTTGTGCAGATGAAGTACATTCAGAAGTGATTTTAAATAATATTGAAACATGGCAGAAATACCACCTTAAAATGTCCCATTTAACTGCAAGCGGAGGCAGATAAATTTGATATCCAGAGACTGATAAACAACTTACTTCCTCCTTTTACTTGTATTTTTCATATGGAGAACTTGGTTTTGTCTCTTTAAGAAGTGTCTCATCTGATGGAAGTAAGAAGGACTTTTGTAAAGTATCTGGTTTGTTCATAACTTTGTGAGAGTTTCTTGAGGTGTGACTGCATTTTCTTAACAGTTTCAAGTCTGTCGTTAAATGTTAGGACAATTTCAGCCATGAACTTCCCTAGCTCTTTAAAATTTATCTCGTGGTGCTTTAGAGCTTTTCTGATATTTTACTAATGTATAACTAATCTGTCAGAATGTAAACACTACTCCTACTAAATTTCTAGTCTTTCTGACCACAACTGGAATGCTGGTCTGAAAAACCTTTCTTAATACTGGCTGCTGGCCATTCTGACAGTGAAAAAAAAACCAAAACATTAGTGACAAAAAGCCATCAGAGGTATTACCAAGCTAATTCAAGGTTTATCTGGTTCCTAGGGTGAGAGACTGACCAATCAATTGCTTTCTGATTCTTTCCAGCCTGTTGATTGCACATGCACTGGATAAGTCATGGTAGTTATCAAGCAGGAAGAAAGTTGTTTCAGCACACTACAAACAACTACTCAGCACCTTAATGCTTCAATAAGTCTGTAAAAGCACAACAGCCAAGTCCCTTCTCTACCCTGCACACTGTGGTGAGAGCTTTGAGTGCATAACCAGCAATCTCTGTTGTAGATGAGGCAGGGTTTCTCCATCCTGTTTTTCTGCTCTGATTACCAGGCTGTGAGATGAGGGAAATAAGTAAAGGTATGGAAAGGAGGAGGAGAAGCAGCTCAGTTCAGAAAGCTGACAAGGAGCTGGAAGAGTGGGTATAAAGACGAAGGAAAGGAAAAAAATGAAGCAGGGCAGTAACTTCTGTTCCAGACTGTCAAAGACTGAACTAGCTTAACTGGTTTCATTTAGTATTAAAAAAGTCAGAAAATCCTGAGTCCACTGGAAATAAAAACTTGATATCAATGAGGATTTTTTAGTGTAAGAGGTATTGAGCAATTGCACAGATTTCTTTGTATTTATAAAACATGCATGGTTAGGAGTTTCTGCCTGCTTCTGCTCAGTTTATGTATTAAGGGATTGCTGAAGATTTGTCTGAAACCATCTAGATCTATTCCTGTCAGTTATACTAACAAGTTATGAGGAATTGTTACAGTCATAGATAGTTGGTGTATTTCAATTAGCATTCCATATCATTATCTTTTCCTAAACTTAGTTGTAGCAGAGGAGTTGGTTCAGTTCATTGGTTTTATCAATGCTGTCCCAATACTTTTAGAAACTGCAATTGCTCTGGACTTTGAAAGAAGTTTTAAAAACATGGGCACTTTTATGTTCCAGTGTAACTGAAGAATACTTCAAGGAGCTCAGAAATTTGCTAGGATATAATGACAGTTTAGAAGATCCTTCACAATTTAGCTGTGAAAGGTATTGCAGGAAAGCAATGTCAAAGTGTTTATGAAAAGAATTTGTTACAGTGCTGTTAGGTACTTTCAATGTTCAGGGTTTATGTAAGAGATATATTAACAGAGCTGCTGGGTAGTGAATGGGCATAGGGAAGTTAGGGTTAAATCTTACCAATAAGTGATTTTTCTGATCTTGAGTGATTTAGAAAAAAAATCATAATTCTTTGCATATCATTTATGCAAAATAATTTTCTTATTTTGTGGACTTGCATCAAATTATTTTCCAGCATTCCAGATTCCCTCTCTAAAATACAATGCATCAGTCTTGACTCTCCTGAGTGTGTGACTATAGTAAAAGTAATACTGACAGCCATAATGTTTATAAACCTAGTTATCATACAATCAAAATTTCATTTACGTAGGTATATTTTATATCTCTGTGGCTTTCTCTTTCCCTCTTTAAGATTCTAGTCATCTCTGGTGAGTAAGCTCTGGTGCTGGTGCCTCACTGTGATTTCTGCTTCAGTAGCACTTCTGACAGCTGACATCTCCAAATTTGCTTATCCTTACTAATTGTCAAGTAGGAGGTCTAAATTAGGCCACAGTTTCACAAACATATTTAACTGCCATAAGGTGGCAATGTATGTGAAAGAAGAAGTCCTTTTCCCTCAGTTAGAACAACCATTTATACTTTCCTACAGCAGACTGGAGTGAGGAACTAAAAACTCAGCGACAACAGAAGTTTATCCTTAACCTAAGTAATTTTTCCATTCAATTCACACTACTTCAAGTACAATGGTGTGTTATTATTCTCTGATTCATTTGTCTCTACCATAACTTTTAAGTTATGAAATAATTCTTATTAAAAAAACACCCCAACAACAAAGAAACAAAAGAAACAAACAAAAAACCAACCCCAAATCCCAGGAAAAAAACACCTAAAAAACCCACAAGTAAAAATGCAAGAAGACATGTATGGAAACTCAGAAACTCAACACCATTGTATTAGAACTTTCATTCTTTATGGCTAATGGAAAACTTGTCTGTGTACACCCAATATTTCAAGTTTCAGTTTATTTATAATTTTTTGTTCTGCTAAGAAGATTTTTTAGAAAACACTGTTGTCTGGTACTGTATTGCTCTAAGTTGTCTCAGTAGTTTGGATGTGTCACTTCATGGAAAGTCTTATGTTCTTCCCTAAGTTTAATCATAATAATTGAAACGTACTCAGGACCAGCATTTAAATTACATAGCTTTATTTTCCATGCCTCTGCTGCTGATAGTTTTATAGCCTCAAAAGTGTGATGCAAAATTTCTTAATTTCATCTTTCAATCTTTGAATTTTCAGTTCAGGCATTACTTTCCTCAAAGTTTTGCCCAGCAGAAAACTGCTTTCTTGTTCTTTCAATTTTTATTCACAATCATCCTTTTTCTTGTCACCTCCAAAGCAGGCTATTCCGTGTGTAGCTACTGATTTACCAGCCAGTCATTTCGTCTGCCCGCAAGAGAAGTAAAAGTTGTGTGGGTGATCAACTTCACTTCTGATTGACAATTTTTAAACCTGAATCCTTTGTAACATTTCCTGGGGGATGCCTCCCCTACCCAATGTTGCCACAAATAATTAGACCTAAGTATGGCTTCAATGCAGTCCATAATTGATACATAGTGCCACCTGTTGAGATGTGCTCATTCTGGTTATTCCAGCTTCCAAACAAAACATCTTCCACCAGTGAAAATTAAGGAGTGTTGAGGTAGACTAAGTGAGCACAGGCTTCTTCCATTTCAGAAGAGTGCTGTGCTGCAGTTCTGTGTGGAGGAATTCCATCTGTTACTCTGTTGTAGTATATTCAAATATATTTTTGTGTGACTTGAAGATGTGCCTTGGCAGAANGTGGCCTGGTGAGGCAGCAGGAGGACCCAATATTGTGGTTTGGCTACTGTAGACAAGGGATATGATAACTTTGGTATGTGGGAATTGTATAAAATGTGGGGTAAGGAATAAGATGACATCCACTCTGTGAATTTACTTCCACTTTAAACTTGACTTTCACCTTTTGGTTGTATGTCCCTGTATTATTTATTCTGTGAAGATCTGTGAATTTTTAGACTCAAAAAAAGTCAAATTGTTTGGTTGGGTTGCTTTCTGTATTTTGAGTATGCATAATAAATGATTAGTGAAGAATGCATAGAATCTGGGGATTAATATAATTTCCTCTTGAAGATTTGCATAACTTGAAAGTCCTTCATGCATAAAACTGCCTTTGCCATAGCCATATTTTCCAAGGATCAGAAGAGATTTTTTAAATAAGTCTTTATTAAATTTAAGATAGATCTTAGAATTCCAGAGATCTTTTTATGAAGCAAGCGGGTCCATGACTTTTTTTTTACAAATTAGGCTGTGTATATGTTTATTACCATGCAGTTGATTTTTTTCAATTTCTCTGCTAATTTTTCTTTAGGTATTCATATTCAAAATTAGGGATTTTTATCTTTTTAATCACTTCTTAATGTCTGACAGGACATATAATAATAATAATAATAATAATATTAAGACATAATCTCCCATGAGGTAGGGTTTTTTCATTCTAGCATCCTGCCACCCCACCTCTAATGGCTTTTTATGACTTTTGGCTGCCTCAGTTTATCAAACTGAGTCATGCCATCAGGAAGCAAACTCTACCTAAGCTGAATGGAAGGATTCCCAGATGGTGATTTTTTTTAAGTCATTGTGATATAGTTATTCCACATTTGTGAAAAATCCTGAGACATTCTTCCTGTCTCAAAACCCTCATCAATGATTAAATTTCAGAAATGCAGCTTCTAGCAGCACTATACCTTTTGATAAAGAATATACATTAATTTGCTTGTTTGAATAACCATTTTTTCTGATATGGATATGTAAACCATGGATTTGAAAATAATTGATTAACCTAATTCATACATATGTCATGTAATTATACATTTCTCAGTAATATAAAAAAGGATTTTTTTAGCTTTAAAGGATTTAATCAGAGCAGGACTCCCCTACAAATGAATAGAGTGATCCTTCTTCATCTTTGGGCTCTCTGCCAAGATTCATGAGTATGGCAAAAAAATTAGACTGAACGCTTTAAAATTAGATCTCACCTGTCTCTTCACAAATGCTAATAAAATGGAAGAAATAACTCACTTGTATTCCAGGCTCAGTAAATGCACCAAGATTTTGGGGGCTAAAATGGGGAGACTGGGTTGATTCTGCAGTATGCTTGCTGAGCAGGGGGTTAGATTTTGGAAGCAGGCTGCCAGCATGCTCTGCAGCAGTTTGCAGGTGTAAGGACAGCAACCTTTCACAGTTTGTGCTCTCAGAAATCCACTGATGTTGTTGATGCCTTTAAAAGAATATTGAGAAATTAAACAAATTTCTGCTTCCTTAGAGGCTTTTGGAATAAATTACCACTACAAAGTCCAGAGGTATGAAATGGCTAAAATGTCTTCACTACACAGACACAGGGAAGTGTCTATGTTACTGTAGTAAATAGTAACAAACCTGCTAGTGGTATTTCTTACATATGTAGGAACAGATACTGATAGTGACTCTTTGGGTTTGTGGGGTTTGTTCCAAGTGCAGAATGTGAACTAATTGAATAATGAACTTCAATAATTAAAAAGAAAAAAAAAAAAAAAGAAGTAGTATTCATGGTCACAGTATTTTGGGGATTAAATGGGAGCAAAAAAATACCCTGAATAGTACCTGTGAATTTATTGTTTCAAGGTGATTGGTAAGAATATGCTTATTAGTTGTGTTTTGCTGATTTTTATTTTAGGGCAAAATTGAAAGGCTGATTGCATGTGCCGTGCAAAGCAATGCTAGTGCATGGTAACTTGAGGAACAGCCAGGAATGGCAGCAAAAAGCTGCAGGCTGGTGGCTCCTGTAGTGGGTAATTGAGCAAAGTGTGAAGTTATTCACCTGTAAACAAAGCAGACAGACATTACTTTGAGCCATGTTTTAGTGGTAATTAAAAGCCTCCATAGCAAATCAGCTGGAGAGATGTGCATTTATACCTGCCACGTGGGGAGGGAGGCATCAGCTTCAGAGAGCCTGAGACTTGTGTGTTATAAAAACAGGCTGGTTCCAGTAGGCTCAGCTATGGGGAGGGACGTGGGGGTGGCAGCAAGCAGTGCAACATCTGGAAAGCCAAGTGCCATCAACATTTGATGACATGGTTTGTGTGTTTGTGTGAATCTGTGCCTGAACCCATCGCACTCAGAGTACACAGACCGTGGGAGCAGGTCCACAGAGTTCATTTCAGTCAGATTGATGTTATTTACCTGCCTCAGTGCAAAAACAGATGGGTACCTCTACAGAATGCTGCCATACTACTCCCATTTTTTCCATTACTTACTTAATGAGAAAGACAGTGGTTTGATTTTGGTGGCTGTGAGAGAGACAAGCCTGATTTGCTGCTGCTTTATTAATTACAAAGCAACTGATGTAAAGGTGAACCTGTTGTTCTCTGGAATGATGTAGACATAGGGAAATAATTTCAGCTTTGTTTGGGGTTTTTTTTTACGTCAGCATAGAACTGAAGAAGTTCTGTCTCCTGACTTTGCCATTCAAAGAATTACTGGTAAGTACAACATTGAATGAAGCATTCCGCTTCGTTCAGGTTTGCTTTTAAAAGGTTTTCATACTTTTCATTTTATTGCAGAGGTATTTTAAAGTTCAAAGAAGGTGATATTACCTAAGCATTCTACCTACTGTCAGTTATACTATGCCTAGATTCCACATAATTTCGGAAAATGCAAGACATGTTAAATGAACTAAAAATTATAGGGCTAAAATGCAAACAAGTTACTTTTAATTCACTTACTATGACACTTAACAGAGTTCTGGTAAATAACATTTCCTCTAATGCGATTTTAAATATTTCTTGAGATACCTTAAAAACCTTTTATTTCCTTAATTAGCGTTAATTCCAATTAAAAATTGAGGATACTACTTCATTCTGCTAATTGAAAAATGAGATACACCTTCTTTTGTAGGTTTAGAACATGAAAGATTAAATCTCTTTAGGACTTCAGTGATTGTGAGCAGTAAGCATCTGATGGTTGTTCAGCAGCCTATGTGAAATGAATTAGTAAATTTTTGGAGCAGCATAAACAAGCCTGCAGTGCTGTGCCGCCTATTCTCTACATAAATAGACAGGCCAGTTCTCCAGAGATGGCAGTCTGGCACCTCTCACAAGTTTGGAGTTTACTTACAATTCATTATTAATTGTTAAGTGCTTACTGCACACTTGATATTGTAAAAAGTACAAAGATACTGCCTGGAGGAGCTTACTTTAGAAGATAAGCAGAACCAACTTGTTCTTTTCCTACGCAACAAATACAGTTTTCATTGTGTTTCATTCAAATTCTCTTATACTCAGAGAATATGGGCTTCAAGGCAGGTTACACAACGTTTCTTTACTGACTTTCCTCTTGCCCAGTTCAGAGTGAAAGGACTGTCAAAGCATGCCTGGCGCTATGCAGTGTGACAGGTTTCACTGTTCAGAACAATTGGTCCCAACTGCTCTTATTTCTTGTTTAAGGTTTCAAATC
This sequence comes from Hypocryptadius cinnamomeus, assembly GCA_013400635.1. Classification (NCBI taxonomy): domain Eukaryota; kingdom Metazoa; phylum Chordata; class Aves; order Passeriformes; family Zosteropidae; genus Hypocryptadius; species Hypocryptadius cinnamomeus. The sequence goes on from VYZP01055646.1 coordinate 26,603, forward strand.
ACTTTTGAAAGCTATCAAATTTCACGTTAATCTCCTCGGGAGGAGAAAGAATGAGTTTCTGGATGGGAAGGCGAGCCAGAGCTGATGCTTAGTGAATAGCATGAGAGGCATAATATTATTTGGAAGGATCTCTGACAAGTCTGTGCCCGCTTTTCCATAAGGCAGAAAGTTTTATGATTTTCTTTGGAGGGTGGGGAGAATAGGGAATTAATAGGCTAGGCAAATGTGGCATTCTCTTGAAAAAAAAAAAAACACTACTCTGCATTTTATAACTAGAATGTGTATGATTTTATTTTTATGATTTCTTCTCAGGTAAGAATTAGTAGATGGCATATTTGGGTTTTTACATCCACGGCTATGCTTGCTCCAATCTCTTTCGTTCCAGAACCTCAAGCGCAGTCACCATTTTTTGGAAAGCTTCATAAACTGTAACAAAGTGTTAAATGTTAAGATTTGGGTGAATGAGGGAGAATTTGTAACTAAAAATAAATTATAAAATGGTAGGAAAAATAGGCAATAGGAGGTGAATGACCTGAAGCATATAGAGAAAGAAAAAGATATATAAATATTCTGAAGAAAATACAGATAGAAAGGAAGTGTGATCAAATCGTGACAAACAAAGCACCTCTGCAACAGTTTTTGGGTAATGTATGTTTTGCTTCTACTAGTCTGGTTTATGAATGAGTCAGTTGCTTTAATAGGACAGCAGATTATAATGAGAAAAAAGAAAATATGAGTGGAAGCCATGACTCTGGGGGCTCCTATCTGGAGGGCAGTTGAGGAACCAGGACAGAACAAGTGAGCTGGAAGATTCCTGGCTTGGCTGCCTGCAGATTGCACTGAAGCTGATCTGTGAGTCGGTGCCTGGAGTTTGTCAGGACTATGGAAATGCTGGCTGCAAGAAAGGGAACTGCCTTCTAAGAGGGCTGGTAGGTGTTAAGAGCTGCTCAGCTTCTTCCTGATCAGTGTGTAGGAACTTAGAGATCTTGAGATAATATTTTTAGCAAAACAGGTACTCCATGTATGCAGTTCTAAATATTTCCCCTTCTGCTAAATCAAAACTGTCTAGTCATGTTCCTCTCATTAAATTCACAATTGGAAGACATACAGATGCCAGATTCAGAAGAAATTGGGTAAGCTCAGCTCAGAAGAATTAGCACACAGTTACTCAGCTCACTAAAATGTAACTTTTCACTTCAAGACACCAGATACTCCTCGTTGACATTGCAGCCCTTTCTGTTACTTTCAGACCCTTTTACCAACATATTCAAGTCTGTGTATCAATAATCTATTATAATGAGTCTGAAAGCACCACCAGTATCAACATATGCTTTGCAATAAGTGTGGTCCAAGGGGATCTTGGCAAATTTACATCTGTTTTGAGGAATGCCAAGCTCATCCAAGTGTAGCTTCTTTCAAAATGTGTCTAATGGGGAATGATCAACTGAAGAAAAAAACCAGTTGAACTCAGAAAATACATTAGAATAGGCCACAGAAGCAAATAAGAGGTCTAGGATCAATATTTCAGACACTCTTCAGCAAATTTAAGCAAAACTAGCTTTGATACTGAATACTCAAGACAACTTCAATGTAATTATCAAAACATAGATAATTCAAAGTATTCTCCATGTTTGAAGCTCTTGACTGTGTAGCCAGTTCTAAAATTAAGCATCCTGGACACCATCTGAGTAACATAAATTTTAAGTGAGGGGAATGAATCTTACTGTAGTTGTAACCATTTAGACAGAGTACTGAAAGGCAATCAACATCTACAGAGTGCTGGAAAAAGAGTTTTGAATTCTCTAAAAGGTGGTAATTTGTAAAATTAGGCCTAGGCCTTGTTCCAACACGCAAGTATTTTTTTAAATTCCAACTTTTTTTAATATCAAAATGGTTGGGGAAAACATCTTCAGGCATGGTGATCCATCAACCCAGCTACTTCATATTTGCTGATTGAGATTTTTCAGTAACAGGCTAAGATCTTCTGAAATTTACTTTGCTTTGCTTTCCAAGTTACTGGAATATATAATGTGTCAATCATTTTGAAAACAGAAATGTAGATGCTAGGCATATTTGAAAGATAGAGAGGTTCTTATGGTAAACATAGCAAGCATATGTGCTTTCCTCTAGAGACCCTCCTAAACATAAGCTCACACATATGCCTTTATAGCAGCTATAAAAAAATATCTGTGTTTCTGATCAGTCCTTATGTCTCATGATGAAAAGAGTTCCCACTGGCAGCATATTTCCTATTCTGTGTTATCTGGATTTGCCTTAGACAGGACTTTATCTCCAAATCATTTGTGTACAGGCAAGGAAACACCAAGAGACGAGGTCATAGAAATAGAAATACTTCCTATAGTTCCTATACCACCACAGTGTCTGTAGGGAAATCAGACCTTGTAACCATGAACTGCAACATGTAAGTGTAGAGTAAAAGAGAAATACCTATCTATGTGTGTGTACCTGTCATGTGAAAAAAAAGGTTTTGAAAAAGTTTATTATTTGATAATTCTCTGTTAAACTGAATAATTTGGAATGTCTACTCCCAGGAATAGTAGGTTCCCAGCTATACTGGTTGAAAGAATTGGTAATGTAAGCAGAAAAGCATACCCCCATCACTTTCATTACTGAAAATCATTGTGCTCTTTTCTGAAAAATGGTAAGGAAAAAAATTAATATAAAAGGTTATGCTTGTAATTGTTTCAGACTTCAGCCTGCAAATGCAATCCAGAAAGCAAAATGTAGCAGTAACTGTAGGCAGCTTCCCAGAGGTGCACACTGGGAGTACCTCAGGAAGCAGTAAATACTTTGATAGCAAAACCTTCAAGACAGATGAAAAGTGAGACAAGCCCCTACAAAACCTCCATACATAGTTTTATACAATTATTTATTTTGAATTATTTATTATTATAAAAGAAATTGAAAAAATGTAATTCCACCAAAAAAAATCTTTAAATAAAAAACTCAGGAATTTTAATTTACCAAAGCAAGTACAATTTTAAAGCCTAAAGGTTGACAGTTTTTACTATATGTCATATTGCATTTTATTCAGCTACTTATTCTGGTTTTCAAAATTAAGATTTTTTTGGGGGGAATATTTTTTTTTCTACTGGTATTCCTACAGGCATGATAATATTTTAGACTAAAGGTGTTATCATCTTCTAAAGATTATTATTTTGTTTTCTTTCAAAAATTTAATAATTTGTTCTGCACTTTGCTTGCAGGATTTTGGTTGAAAATTATCTAAAACAACTTTGGTAATTATTTTTCTAGTGATTATTTTAAGCTTTAAGGTCCTTTGAGAGAACGTCAAATTATATGTCTATAATTACTTTGACTCCCTCCAGTTTCTGTTCAATAAAAAATTAAGATCAATAGTTCTTGGCACACAGTAGCCATGCAGAGCTCCTTGTCTCTGCAGGCAAGAAATTCCAGCCTATATAAATGCTGAATTCTCATCCCCACAAAAGCTTGCATTAAGTTGTCTGTTGTTTGCCATTCATCCATTGTGTGAATCCTCTTTCTCTAAAAATTATATATTTCTATCAGATGGACTGCAAAGCTATTTGGAAATAGGAGAAAGCTATTCCTGGGAGCATGCTGAAGGAATATTGGAAATGTTCCATAAGTTTAACACATTCTAATGGCTGCTCCTACCAAGGGAGCTGGTGCCTGTAAGTCTTCAGGCCCCTGTTGAGTATGAAGCATGCAAAGCACACCAAATCAGCACTTGAATTAAGGTAAACATTACTGAAGCATTTTAAATCATTAGAGGAACTGTGCTTTGTAGTGTGATGCCATCTATGTAAGAACATCCTTTATACTGTTCTGGGTAG
>VYZP01055651.1:0-37116 GCA_013400635.1 Hypocryptadius cinnamomeus
ACAGAGCTGGGGTTGGTCAGCCTGGAGAAGGAAAGGCTGCAGGGAATTTAACAGGGGAGAGAGCTGGGGTTGGTCAGCCTGGAGAAGGGAAAGCTCCAGGGAATTTAACAAGGGAGGCTCTCAAGAAGACAGAGCCGGGCTCTGCTCAGCAGTGCTCAGAGGAGCTGGGCATAAACTGAACTGCAGGAGGTTCCCACTGAACAGGAGGAAACACATTTTCACTGTGGAGTTGACCTGGTACTGACTGGCACAGGGTGCCCAGAGAGGCCATGGAGTCTCCCTCCTTGGAGATGCTCAGGAGTTGTGTGGACATGGTACTGGGAAGCTGGGTCTGGGTGGCCCTGCTCGAGCAGAGGGCTTGGACAAGATGAACTCTGGAGGTCCCTTCCCACCTGCAGGGCTCTGTGATGGCCATGCAGGTTTTCTGAAGAACAGCAGGATGAGGATTCCTTTTCCAGGCTCCCAAGGGTAGCTGTGAGCACTGTAACTGATTCCCCTGTTTTGTTCCCAACAGGAGCATGCGTATCCAGCTGATGAACTCATGCCTTTAACTTGTCGTGGACGAGTGCGGGGTCAGGAGCCAAGTCGAGGGGATGTGGATGATGCCTTGGGAAAGTTAGTGTCTGAAATGGTCACTGTAAACATCTAGGAATAGAAGTACAATTGGCAGCCCATAAAACTTGTTTGTTCAGTTGATATGGCCAGAAACTTACACTTGAAAGAAGTGTTTTTATTATTATGAAGTTAACTTACACTTGTAAGAAGTGTTTTTATTATTGTGAAGTTAACTTATACTTGTAAGAAGTGTTTTTATTATTGTGAAGTTAACTTATACTTGTAAGAAGTGTTTTTATTATTGTGAAGTTAACTTGCACTTGTAAAAAGTGTTTTTATTTTTGTGAAGTTAACTTACACTTGTAAGAAGTGGTTTTATTATTATGAAGTTAACTGATGTGAAATTGTACCTTAATTAGAAGAAGAGAATTGACCAGTGAGTGAGATCCAAAGATATTTTTTTTAACCATTCTCCCAAGTATTTTCCTTAGCAAAACCTTCCAGATGTGGGCTGACATTTATGGTATTGGTAGTACAGGTTATAAGGGTTAATGAGGGTTCAGCTGAACAGAACAATAAACTCTTATCCATGATGCTGGCCTAATAAGTGATATTTAAAGTACCTTTTTTAAGTAGAAAGTTTTCTGAAAACAAGCAGTCAAATGATTATCATGTGTATGATAGCCTGAGGCCTTTGTCAAAGTATAAAACATTATTTCAGACATGGAAATGTTTTCTATTATTTCTTTCAAGGAAACTGGTAGTACAAAATACTGATCCTTCGGCTAGCAAAATGTAGATTTAAGGACTGGTTTTTTCCATGTTAAATGGAATAATCAAAGGCAAAATTGACTTACTCTAAATGCATTTGTAATTTATACCTTTGAATATGTGCAGTTCATAGATCAAATTCTTTAATAATAAATAGCTGGTTTTTTTTTTTTAGTATCACTGTTTAATGTCTCTAAGCACAATAGTATTAATCAAATCCTTCTCTTAAATACTGCTTCTAATTGTCTCTAGGATATTGAGCGTGTTATTTTGGCTATGTTTTCTTATGTACAAATGTTTTTTAGTCTAGAGATTTCCATATAATCCTGCTGCCTTGGAGGTGTCCAAAGATACACCAGATGAAAAGTGTCAAGAAAACATATTTTTAGTTCATTCTTTTTAATGACCTTTTCTAAAAGCAACATACTAGCATTTGAGTAAAAATACCTTCTAGCCCCTTAGATGCATTAAATTATTATATGTATTTATTGTTTTTCTGTATACAGGCTTTATTCTGTACCTTATAATTAGTTACATTATTTGTAGCAGATTTCTTATCTAATCCTTTTTCTTGCCAGCTGCCTCATCAGTTGTGTTCTCTGCCAGTCTTTGCAATCACAAAATGACAGGGTGAGGCAGCTGGGTCAGTTCTGTTTCCCTGGAGAACTTAGGAGCCTTCCATATAGATGTGAAATGCATAATTTCCCTCCTTTTGTACTGAAAAAGTTGTGGATTTGTTAGGCAGTTGTGCATAGTCATTAGTTAATCTCTGTCTCCTGTAAAACAGCACTCACAGAATGCCCTTACATCTTTGCAAATTAAAGAGAATTATACTATGTGAACACTTCATTAGAATTTTAGTTGTCAAATGTTGCCTACAAGGTTTCAAACATTGGGCACTTATTGAAATCCTTGGTGTGTGCTCCTCAGTAGGCAATTTTAACTGTTCCAAAGTGTTCAGTTTTAACACCATCATGTTCTGTAAATTCTATTCTGTGTTGTGGGTGTGTCTTAGCAGAGGAGCAGTTGTTGGAATTAGACATATTTAAGATGCAATTCCTGGGATGGGGAAAGGTCCTCTCAGCTTGGGATGCACTGGAACAACCCTGGAGAAAACCTCTGATCCTTGTTAGGATGTTCTTGTTTCAGATGCTGTGGAGCTGACTTGATGCTCTCTTTTCTTGGAATAATCACAGAATCCCAACATGGTTTGGGATGGAAGAGCCCTTAAAGCCCATCCAGTGCCATGGGCAGGGAAACTTTCCACTAGCCCAGCTTGCTCCAAGCCCTGTCCAGCCCGGCCTTGGACACTGCTAAAATAGTTCTTTATTTTAGAATAAGTAAAGTAGTTCTTTATTTTAAGCCTACCACTCGCTAGTGTTGGAACAGTTTCTGGTATGAGAAATTTAGCTTGGAATGGCTTTTGATCTCAACATTTTTCCTTTTTTGAAAAAACAAGTGAAACAGAGCCTGGAAAATGACTTAAACTCTTATGCTGGGTTTCTTGATAGATTTGATTGGAGACAAGAAATAAAATTAAATTTGCTTCCCAGAAGTTAGAAAGCTTTGGAGTAAATAAATGTATCTGTAATCATAGCTTCTTTGTCAGCTCCTATTCTGGTCACTAGCAAAGGGGAGAAACTTAGAAAGAGGTTTTGATTCTAAACATGTTGAGTACAACTGATTGTTTTACAGCTGGTGGTCTGTGAGAATTTAGTTTCTTCCCTGGTATCAGTTACTATTAAAAATCACTTAATTCCTACACTTACAGATGTATAGTAAATCTGTTTTTAATTTTCTTTCATAGGTTTTCACTGACCTTAATTGATACCTTGGACACTCTTGTGGTAAGCTTAATCTGTTGATAAGCTTTGATAAAACAAAGAGATTGTCTTCTGATGCTCAGACTTATTTTTAGATTTCTTTTTGCTGACTGGTGGTCTCTGGCTCTGTTTGAAGTGGCTGTTGCTTGTGGGAACTTTGAAGTGCTGTGAGGATGGAGTTTGGAGTTGATTGTAGTAACTACAACAGTTCCTTCACATTTCATTGATACTTTTTTATATTGCATTTTTTTGGCTCTAACTTAACACAAAAGGGTTTGCTTTCCCTTATAGTCTAAGGCAAGAGACTCCAGTTAGGGGTGGGCACCTCTTAATAACTACTGATGTATTTCTGGTTTCAATTGTATGTTCTTGGGTAACTTTGTGTGCACTGAAATATCCTGTATGCAAATACACTGTGACTGCATTAGCTATACTGGAACTGAACACCTGCTCACTGTTGTATTCCAGGTGTTAAATAAAACCAAAGAGTTTGAAGAGGCTGTAAAAAAAGTAATAAAGGATGTTAATTTAGATAATGACATAGTTGTGTCTGTCTTTGAAACCAACATAAGAGTCCTTGGGTAAGTAACTTTTGTTTTCAAAACTCCTAAAAATGTGGATTTTAGGCAGTGTTTTTAAGACACCTTTTTGTGCTCTTCCACCTGTTTGAAATAGTTGTGCCTTTGTCAGTTTGCCTGAGAGTGGTTTTAAAATGCAAGGCAGGGCTTGCTGCAGTGGTATTGGATCAAGCTGCCCCATCTCACTGCTGCAGGCACAGCTTTGCTGATTAAGAACCCCATGTGCATGCTGAGGGAGCAGGGGGTTTGCTTTAGAGAAACAGCCTTGCAAATGCCTCTGTTCCATACTTGATTTTTGCCACATTTTGATACCTGGGGTCACAGATTATTTCAGCTTGGAAGGGACCTCTGGGGCTCAATGCTGGATCAGAGCATGTAATTTTAAGTTATTATGTGCCATTTTGGAGGTCTTGGTTGCTATTCCTGTCTAATATAGATGAATCTATGATTCCAGTGATAAACAAGAAAAATTGCTTCCAAAATACTGGTAGCTAACCTTGATTATAATGGGAATTGGATCAGCAGTCTAAAAACTCAGGTCACAGTTATGTACATGTCATCTAAATTGTAGAGAGCTGTCCTTGCTGTTGAGATGAACATACCTTTTGAGATGTGGATAATTTCTCTTGTGTTTAGAGGTCTCCTAGGCGGGCACTCAGTGGCAATTATGCTGAAGGAAAAAGGTGAATATATGCAGTGGTACAATGGTGAACTCCTGCACATGGCAAAGGAACTGGGCTACAAGCTTTTACCTGCTTTTAACACCACTAGTGGTCTCCCTTATCCAAGAGTAAGTTCTGTTTCTCTAATGCAGGATTACAGCTGTAATCATGACTTCTGTTGTTTTGATTTCATATCTGTTTCCAGAATCATTCCTATATTTATTAAGTGGCCAGAAAATTGCAAGCTGATAAATTGCAGGTACTCTGAGAGCCAGGAGTAGTGAGATGGTTATGGAACTAAATTTCCAGGAGCACTTGTGATGTTCTGAGTTCCTGATTTGTTGCTAAAAAAATTGTTCAGATTAGATTTTTAGTGTATTCTCTTATTCAAATGTCTAGTGAACCAGGCAACAGGTTCTTGTTGAAGAGGGTTGAGATTTTGAGTATTTGTGGATAGTTCTCTGTGTATGTCTAAGTTGGCAGAGGAAAACCAAAGGGATCTGTTTTTTCTTGTCTTTAGAAAGAGCATGGATTATATACTTGCTATACAATCATAGGAGTGTAAATTCTTTCAGCTAGGAAAAATAAATATGTTAATCTCTATTTTTCTCTAGGTTAACTTAAAATTTGGTGTAAGACATCCAGAAGCACGAACAGGAACAGAAACTGACACGTGTACAGCTTGTGCTGGTACCTTGATCCTTGAGTTTGCAGCTTTAAGCAGATTCACAGGAACATCTATATTTGAGGTTTGCTTTCCACGATATCTTATTTTTTTGCTGTAGGTCTTTAGCATAGTGTTTACATTTTGTAACTTTGGAAAAAAACAGTTCTGAGTTCATGAAATGGATGTCTTAGCTGTGCTGCACAAAAACATTTGTATATGTTGAGATTTGTAGTGTTTGTGGGCTTCTAAGGTTTGATTTCTTTTTAATAATTTTTTCAATCACAGGAAATAAATTTGGTTGAAAGTAGTTAGAGTAATACAGAAGTAAACAAGAGAAATATTCTGAATATTGGAAGGAGATCTGAAATTTAGACATTAAACATCCTATTCCTTTCCTAGCATCTTAATTGAAATAGCCAGAAGAATCAGAGAGTTCAGTGTCCGTGTTTCCCTAATTCCCTGTTGCTGTTGTTGCAGGAGTATGCCCGGAAGGCGCTGGATTTCATCTGGGAGAAGAGGCAGCGCAGCAGCAACTTAGTGGGGGTCACCATTAACATCCACACTGGAGACTGGGTCCGCAAAGGTGGGGCTGCCCCACGGCCAGGGGCATCTCACCCAGCCCCAGCTGCTTACCTGGACTGCTGAAAGATGTTAATGCCATAGGCAGTGGAGAAACCTGCTGCCCCAAAGCTTGGCTCTGCTCTCAGAGAGCAAAGCCCTCTCTGGTAGAGAAAGGGGTTTTATTCATGGCAAAGTGTTCCCTGATCCTCTTTAATGCCAAGAGGGAAATGCCTTGGGATGAATTTTCAGAGACTTTGCTATAAATACATGGGAAAAGTAGAAATAGGATGGGAGAAGTGATGTCCTGTGAAATAAGTGTCTTCAGTGCATGTTTGTCCATATTATTATGTGCACTGGTAGTACAAAGCCTTTGGCATAGACACACAGTGTTGTGTCTCTGCTTCCATCTGTGCTTTAATCCCAGTGAAAGGAGGCTTTTCCTTTCACTGGAAGAGCCTTTAAAATCAAAGTGGGAAAATGTGGAAAATTGCTACAAAACAAATGCTACCCATATTGCTACAAAATATCCATATCAAAGCATAAAAATGTGGAAAATACCCATATTGCTACGTAAAGTAAACCCACCTTTTTATTTTCACCTGTTCCTAGATAGTGGAGTTGGAGCAGGAATAGATTCATACTATGAATATTTATTAAAAGCCTATGTCTTGCTGGGAGATGACAGTTTCCTGGAAAGATTTAACACGGTAAGTTAACACCTTGCTCAGGTTTGTGCCTTCTGCAATACAAATTTCAGAGTAATTGTGTTGTCAGCTGTTAGCCTGAGAAGAGATCTTTAGTAAAATTTCTGTGACTTTTGCTGTGTTTAGTGCCAGCTCTTTTTATTGAGGGTTTTTGCTAATCTTGGGTGATTAGCTGTCACCTGAGCAGTTATTTTAACCCCATCCACTAAAAATCAGAACCTTCTAGGCCTTTATCCATGTTCCTAGTATGGGAGAAGCTGTATTTCCAGACCAATACTGCAAATGTTTCTGTAAAGGAATGTAAGGCCCTCTTCTTCCAAGCCATTGTACAATTTCATTCTGTCCTGGAGCAACAAAAAAATCAAAGTGTGGATCTTGCTTTGCACTGCAGATCTTCAGGCCCAGGATGCATTTAAGTATACAAGCTTAAAACCATGCTTAGGGTTTTTTTAATTAATAAATTACTGAGCAGCTTGGTCAGCATCATAATTCTTTCATAAAAGCATTATTTATTTTGAAAATAGCAATATCCATTGAAAACATCTTAGATCATAAAATGATTTTATATCATATAGCATGAGTTTTTTATTAGAAGTGGAATAATTCCATAGTTAAAGTTGTAATACTTCAGGTGTAATGATGATTTCATGGTCCTAAGGGGCTGCCCCCAGTGTTACATTTTCCTTGAGCTACATCTGTTAAGTGTTTCCTATCAGTTTGGCTCATGTGCTCAGGATTGCACCTTCTGAAAACAAAGTTTAGGATTGGAAGTCAGCAACATGGCAAGTGACCTAGTGGGTTTATAAGTTCTTCTGAGCCATCCAGTCCAGCTGCTTTGTGTGGGTTTTTTAACCTCCTTTTCCTCCTGACATCCATATGCTTTGGAATTCTGTTGTTCAGAGAAAGCAGTTTCAGCTTTCTTTAGAGTGTGCTTTAAAATTCAGCCAAAACGAATGTGCCTTAACTGTGATATTCCTGGTTTATCACATGGCTGCTGGATATACTTTTGTGTATGTGTATTCCTTGGAAATGTGGTAAGTTTTCCAAGTGTAATACTGTGGAGCTTTTCAGTATTTACTACACTTGGTTTTAGTTTGAAAAACAAGAGATTAGAGGCACTGCCAAATGTAGTAATGATTGGGAATGTAGTCCTGGCTTTTCTATTCAAATACAATGCCAGTCTGGTGATCTGTCTCTCTTTTGGGGAATGAATTGATACACAAACTCCTGCTTTTCCTGATGTTTGGCAGCACTATGATGCCATAATGAGATACATCAGCCAGCCACCTCTTCTTCTTGATGTTCACATTCACAAACCAATGCTAAATGCTCGGACCTGGATGGATTCTCTGCTTGCTTTCTTCCCTGGATTGCAGGTAAGGTGTAAGAGATGTAGAGATGTATTAAAACCATGTAGAGATGGTTTCAATAACAAAGAAATTATTAACTGGGTTGGATGTATGATTTTCAAGTCAGGTAGAGTAATTTGATTTTCAGAAATGCTGAGGGAACATCCCTGGCAGTGTCCAAGACCAGGCTGGACAGGGCTTGGAGCACCCTGGGCTAGTGGAAGGTGTCCCTGCCCATGGCAGGGGTGGCACTGGATGGGCTTTAAGGTCCCTTCCAGCCTAAACCATTCTGATTCCATGATTTCTGTACTTAGTCTTCCAATCACTTCAATGCTATGATGCAAGTTAATGTGCTTTTCTGGCTGTGTTGAGTATCAGGACAAGTGTGTTCCTGTAATTTGCTTCCTTCACTCCTAGTCATGAAAATACTCCAATTAAGCTGCCTTTTTACTAGTAACTGGTTTTCTACTTTGTGTGCCATTGACATCTTTAAGATAAACTAAATGACATTTTCACTCCAGTTCTCTGTAAGTGTCAGAGGTCCTTATTCTACATAGGCAATATTAATGAGTTCACTGATTTTGCTTAAAACTCTTAAGAAGTAGCTGTGATTTACACTGATAGGGATTAATAATTACAATATGTAGTGACTGCTCTGTAGCTTTCCATGAACACACCATGAGTGTTTTTAACCTTGAATATTATTCCCATGCTTGGTGAATTAGTGATACTTTTATTATTTAATTTTAGGTGTTGAAGGGTGATATTAGACCTGCTATTGAAACACATGAGATGCTGTATCAGGTTATAAAAAAGCATAACTTTCTTCCAGAGGTAAGATAGTAGTATTTTGATTTTGTAAATCAAAAATTTGTATTTTTGATTGTGTAAACTGATTCTTACATTAATTTGAGCAGTTGTAGATGCTCATTTGAAAAACCAGCAGGTATATATGTTATTAAAATCAGAGCCTCATTTCCACAGCATTCTTATGTGAATTGCAGTTCTGCATGTCTGACAGCTGAGAGGATGTTCTGAAATTTTGTATAATGTCTTTGAAAGTCAGCACACAAACTTACTGCAGATGCTGCAAGTCTTTGAGCAAGTCCATTGTGCACAGAAAAGCTTGTTTACCTGCTGAAGTGTATGTCTTTAATCTGTGATGACTCAGATTATATTTGAAAGCTACTGACTCTGGGTTTAATTTTGATTTTCTTCTAGTGTAAGCTTATTTCTGTTAGAGAACATTTTAATTAACATCACATTCACCTAGTGTGGTTATTGAGAGCAAAGAATGCTAAGCACTGGAATGACTTTTTTTTTTTTTTTTGAGGGCTTTTAAAATGGTGTAATTTGGCTCTTTATGGGTTTTTTGGTTGTTTTTTTTGTGTTTTGTACTTATGAAGGAAACTTTAAAAGGTCAGATTGTTGTATTTAAGACAACAGACCATCCCCTAAGCAAAGACTTGGTTTAAACCTTAGTATGAAATAGTAGTGAATATATGACAGAAGTGGCTTTTCCGAGTACGCATTAAGAGTGAGTAGATAGACTAGGAAGTTTTTACATATCTGACTTCTAGCCTGTGGTATTAATTTAGAAACAGCTGCTTAACCATCTGTCAGTGTGCAGTGACACTTGACTGCACTGGAGGTCTCAGGTGGTAAGTATGTTTGCAAAAATGGTGTTTAGCAAAGCTAGGCTGGTTATACAGTTAACATAGAATTCAAGCAAACCTGTGTTTGGTTTGCATTCCTGCACTTATTTTATTTTTGTCTGTTCTTTTTCATCCTCAGGCATTCACAACAGACTTCAGAGTTCACTGGGCTCAGCATCCTCTGAGGCCTGAATTTGCTGAAAGCACCTACTTCTTGTATAAGGTACACTCACATTCACTCCTGACCTTTAAGCACTTTTTCTTGCACCTAGAGTTTTGTTGCTGTTTTATTTCAGTAAAGAATTGAGCATATCTCCAGCTTAACTTACCCACTTGAGCCAGTTTAGGATATAAACAAGATGTAATCATTATAAATTTTTTTTTTGTTTTATTTCATAGGCTACAGGAGACCCTTACTACCTAGAAGTAGGAAAAACTCTCATTGAAAACTTGAACAAGTATGCCAGAGTTCCCTGTGGGTTTGCTGCAATGAAGGATGTTCGTACAGGAAGTCATGAAGACAGGTAAAGCTTGCACAATTATTTTTTTAAATATAAAAACATAGAAAAAATCAAAATTCCCTGTGTAATTGAATTAATTGATATTTGAGGAGCTGTCTGTCTTCAGTCTGATAATAAAGCCTTAAATTACCTGTTTGTAATTGTATTGAACTGTAAATGCATTGAAACAATCTCTGCACTGTTTCAGTAGGGTTACAGGGTGCTCTAGAAGAATATTTTCAGTTTAATACCCTTTCATTTGTCTGAGAGCAATAGATGAATTACGTTCAAACTAAATATACTTCAAATCTGTAAGTTTGTCAGGAGGTTTGTTTGTTTTTTCTGTAATGCTGTTTTGTACTGAATGTGCTGAATCATTTCCCTCCAAACACAGCTTCTTCCAAGCAGAAGGAATGCTAATGGAATTATGTCCAGCACTAATAGTCATGAAGTCTTCAGAGATGGTGAACTAGGAATATTTATTTTACTGATGTTCTAGAAATGAGATCTCCCTAAAGGACATCCCCTTTTTCTCCACAGGATGGACTCATTCTTCCTGGCTGAGATGTTTAAATATCTGTACCTTCTCTTTGCTGATAAGGAGGATATGATTTTTGACATTGAAGATTATATCTTCACTACAGAAGCTCATCTGTTGCCACTCTGGCTCTCCACTACAAACCAAACCATCTCTAAAAAAAATACAGTATGTAACAGCTCCAGTCTAAATCAGTTTCTGTGGTACACTTCCCTTTTTTGAGGGGAAATGGAAATAAAATCAGGAAAGATCACAGTTTGAGGAAGTGCACCAGTTTGCACACGTTGTTTAATAGGCACTATTTCATATTAACAGTGCAGTCACAGGAGTAGGAATAATGACTGGATTCTGCACTGCTGAACCTTGAGATAAAAGATAGGAATTATTAGCAAGATTCTAAAAGAAAATCATTCCACACTTTTCTATAAATTGGAAGATAATACAGTAGGATATTTTGTCCCCATCTTTATTTTCTGTTATTTTTCCTAAAACCTAAGGTTTTCTTGTTTGTTCCTGTGAACAAATTGAGAGGATTTTTGAGACATCTGTGGAGTTAATTTGACAAGATACAGCTGCAGACAGATTAGGGATGTTTAATCACTTTAGTCCATGCAGTAGGCACCTATTGCATAAATATGAGAACAGTTGTGGGTTTATAAATTACTTAACCTTCCAAAATAACCTGGAGTGATACAGCTGTGCCATGAAGCATCATAAATCCTCTTTTTTTTTTTGATTTTGTGGTCAGCAAGATGGCATAATTTGTTTGTAAGGCAATAAGAAAAAGGAAGAAGAGAAAGAGAAGATGATGTCTGAGACATCAAGGATAGAAATTCCCTTATTTGTGCTCTATTTTTAACATTTTCTAAGAGTTTTAGAATAATGCCTGGATCAGAGGAAAAGGCTTATATTGTGTGTCAAGCCATATATCCTGGAAAAATCACTGTTTGATGGACTTTAGCATTAAGCAGTTACAAAATTTTAGTTATTTCATCTTAATGTCAAATACTGCTTATGTTTTAATGGGTCATGGTTTTGATGTTAAATGTTCCTTCAGGGTGGAAATTCCACATCCTCTCTGAAATGTTCCTTCCCTGAGAATTTATCTTTCCTCTTTGAATTTTGGAAGGAGGCTGTTTTCTGAGCTAAGCAAGAAGTTTTCTGAAGGGTCTGAAGGAGCATTTTATGTAACTTCTGTTCCCAATGTAAGAATTTAATACCTTTGAGACAGGCAGGGTTCCCACAGCTGGTGCTGTTTTAAGTGCTGGCCTAACTTGGTTTGTTCTATTGAGAGCTGCAAATGGTAATGAAAAGCCAATAGAGAGGATAGAATAAATTGCTCAAATGCAGTTTTTAAAGCTCTTTGAGTCAAAGCTGCAAATGGTCATAATCCAAGTAAGCAAAACCCATTGAAAATGGTGTCAGGTGGCTGAAAGGCTGTGACGTCGGGTGTTCTTCTTTTATGGAATTTTATCTGAACAGATGGAATGTGTAAATGATTTTTAACATAAATACAGTGCTACTAAAACAAACTGTGAGAGAGATACTTGGTACTATCAACCCAACATCCTGTTTGTATATGCTCTCATAAACAAGAAAGGTCATGTCTTAGTAACAGCCCTTTAGGTCTTGGGTTTTAGGGAGCCTTTAAATACTTGATTTTTTGTTGGCCAGTATGTTGCAAACAGGAGGGATGAGTCTTTTCAGGGGGGCAGATAAATACTACATTAATTTTTATGGGTGATTAAATGAGCTTGCCAGTTATCTATAGCCAGTTATTTGCTAAGCTAAGGACATGCTAAATGTGGCTCCAAACCAGCAGACATGTTCCACATGGTTTCACATGTTACAAACCAGCAATTTGTGCAGATGTTCACTCTGCCATCTTTCCTGAAAATAGAAATTGTTTGAATTATATAGAGATTAATTCTTGCTCATCCAGACTTGTGAGTCTTTGTGGCTCCTAAGGAGGAGAATCTTTTGTTCACATGAAAAGATGTGATATTTTTAGTAAGAATGACCTAAAGCCTGTAGCTGGTCACTTGGTGTAAAGCCAATATCAGGTGAAACCAGAACTACTCCCTTTACTTGTCCAGCACATAAAATACAGGGCACTGGCTTTGTCATGAGCAGGCTTGAGAAGTTCTGTCTACCAGCAGTGGATTAGCTGTTTCTGGAAAAAAAAAGTCTAGAAACTATATATAAATTGAGTAAAATACAAATTAGAATGAGTGTTGTATTCATCTGTCCAAGGGGTTGCAGTGCACTGGCTCCCCCCTCTTGCACTCAGCCAGATGACTTAAATTAGGATTATCTGTTGATGTTCTTTATGTAAAAACATAACCTGCATTTTTTTTACTCTGTATCTTTGATTTTAGAGCACAGAGTACACAGAGTTGGACGACAGCAACTTTGACTGGACCTGTCCGAACACCCAGATCCTCTTCCCGAATGACCCCATGTTTGCCCAGAGCATCCGCGAGCCTCTGAAGAATGTGGTGGATAAGAGCTGTCCCCGGGGCATTTCCAGAGCGTAAGATGGATGTTCCTCTCTTTGTTAGCACAGCACTGAGTGGAACAGGGCCTGCTCTGCCGGGAAGGAGAGGCATGAGGTGTGCTGGAGCTGGCAGTCCTTTTGGGATGGGCCAAAGGGATGATTCTTGGTCGCAGGAAAAATCGCTTTGGATTTCTCTCACACCCTCAGCAAAACTTAGTTTGTTTCCAGGTGGAATTAGCAAGTCTTTCAAAGCAAAAGGAGCTGAATGAGCTGCACACCTTGGCTGCAGCTCCCACTTGGAGTATTGCAGGAAGTGTGTCTGATTTGTAAAATAATTTCTGCAGTTTCCTGAACAATTCTGGAAGTCTTTTTTGTAGTAAGGAAGTTGTGCTGCCACACATAACTGCACCTGTTTTGAGGAATTTAGGGTGGTGTTAAGGCTGAGGAAGTTTGTCCTCCTGACCCCCTCTTCTATATTTGTATTTCATGAATAAAACTCCGTTGAAACTGTATGGGATGAACTGGGTTTGGTCGGTGCTGCAATAATGCAGACTATTTACAAGTGAGAGAAAGAATATGGTAGTTTTGTTATCAATACTTGGGAGGGAGGCTTTGCACTATAAAATTATTGCTTATGTAGACAGCTTTATAAAAAAGATAACTTGATGGAGAAGTTGCATTCCACTGAAGCTTGCACTCAATGTACCAAGAATTCAAATCTTGTGATGGCAGGGATAACACTTGAGTCCTGTTTCAAGGATAATCTGATTTTTAAAGCTTTGATCTCTGGTGTCTTTTGGCAGAGAAGAGAGTTTGGGAAGTGGACCAAAACCACCGTTGAGAGCCAGAGACTTCATGGCCAGTAATCCTGAGCACCTGGAGATCCTGAAGAAGATGGGAGTCAGTTTGATCCATCTGAAAGATGGACGAGTACAACTAGTGCAGCACGCAGTGCAAGTAAGATGACCTGGCAGGATTTTATTTTTTAGAGCTCTCAGCAAAGTCCTCCTAGCAATGATACTTGACACCTGGAGCTTCAGGAGGGACAGCCAGCCTGTGGAAGGAGGCACATGAGCTGGATATTGTAGCTATATTTAGCAGGCTGATGCTTGTTAATATTTTGCCTCAGCAACACTTCTAACTAATCTTCCACTAAATTAGGTAGAGGCTGCTCAGGTTGAAGTGATGGAGCCAACAGCATCTTGGCTGAAAACACTGCTTTCAGTGTGAGATACTTCCATCTCTTTATGAGGTCTATGTATTTGTATATTTTCAATTTCCTGGGTGGTGCAGGTGCTAAACCTTTTGTGAAATGATGCTTGAGTGGAAGTGAGCATCCACCCTGTGTGTTAAAGTCTTTGTAGCAATGGTCCAAGCAAACACAACTTGAGTTTCTTTTCCCCCAAATTCCTCAAACATTTAAGATAAAATTGTTTATTGATTCTTTTCTCTGCAGGCAGCAAGTTCCCTGGATGCAGAGGATGGCTTACGGTTCATGCAGGAAATGATTGAACTCTCCAGCCAGCAGCAGAAGGAGCAGCAGCTCCCTCCTCGTGCTGTCCAGATTGTTTCCCATCCCTTCTTTGGCAGGGTAGTCTTGACTGCTGGGCCAGCACAGTTTGGGATGGACTTGTCCAAACACAAAGCAGGGGTATGTGAGATGTGGGTGTGTCTGTTCCTTTCCCTGTTGCACAAGCCTCACTCAGGTTTACAGTACTGCTGTTGTTTGAGGGCATCCAGCTGATCCTCCAGGTGATCAGTTAATTACAGTGCTTAAAATGACAGGGCCCAGTGGTGACAATGACAGTGGTTACAGTAGTGGGGTGAGTGGCTTATCTGTGTGCTCTGCTCCTGAGTCATCAGCCGTGGTTTAGGATTTAAAACACATGCACAGCATGAGTTGCAAAGCAAGCTTATCCAGTCTGCAGTGCACAGCTGAGGAGATGGTGATTTAGGGGAAGTTTCCCTCCCATGTCAGCCAGGAGCTGACAGAAGCTTTTTAGAGTTAGAGCAACTTGTTCTAATGAAAGCTTTTCTAGAAGGCTCTGTGTAGATGGAAGAGGGCGATCCACAGAGGGAGGGGTCCCTATGGGAAGCATTAGGAAAACCCATGTTGCAGCCCCAAAGAGGAGTTCCATACTAGCAGTTCACAGGAGAAAAATTTCCAGAGACTACACTTCCCAGGTGTAGACAAACCACACTGATTATGAGAATTACGTTTTCATTCAGTCATTCTTTGCTTCTAGAGCTCCAGTTTCAGGGCACAGATTGTCTGCACTGACACAAGACAACACTAAATGCAGTAGAATGACTGAAGGAACAAAAATACTTGGGAATCTTTCACAAGCATGACCATAGTGCTCTAATTCTCTCTTTATTTTTGTTTTTTCCAAACAGACAAGAGGATTCGTTGCAACCATTAAGCCATATAATGGATGCTCAGAGATCACTAATCCTGAGGCAGTGAAAGAGAAAATTGCTTTGATGCAAAGAGGCCAGTGCATGTTTGCTGAAAAGGCACGAAACATTCAGAAAGCTGGAGCAATAGGAGGCATTGTCATTGGTAAATACCATTCCAAGTTCTTAATTTGTGGAAATGTAACCTAATTTTACAGATTTGAAGATACAGGGATGCTGACAAGCTTTAAGCTGAGAAGTGCAGCAATTGTGCTTTCAGTAGATGAAGAGATGTTGGGGGTTTGTCTGGTTCTGTGCAGACACAAATTGGGATGAGGGGTTGTCAGTGTTTTTGCAGAATAAAAGTTGTTACTGTAAGGATTGCAGCGTGCTATCAGTACTAACTGCTGAGGAAAAATGGGGATAGAAATGAAAAGTGGAGGAAAACACACCAGGTTGAGGTTTGCTGTGAAGTGACTGGGCAGGGGAGGCTGCTCCACGCTCAACTGATCTAACAGGAAGTTTGCCCTTCCTCTGGTATGCTCTGCCTAGATGACAACGAGGGCAGCAGCAGTGACACAGCCCCTCTCTTCCAAATGGCTGGGGATGGCAAGAACACAGATGACATCACCATTCCCATGCTCTTCCTCTTCAACAAGGAAGGGAACATCATCCTGGATGCCATCCGGGAGTATGAGGCTGTGGAGGTGCTCCTTTCTGATAAAGCAAAAGACAGAGGTAAGGTTAGAGGTGATTTATGTCAATCTAGCTCCCCTCTGTGCTGTGGCACAGTGGAAGATGGACAGGAATGATTGGCACTGCAGCCCAGAGGTGCTGTGGTTTTCTTTTCGACACTGGAATTAGATTTTTATTAAGCACACCATTTTCTGAGGGATATCATTGATATCCACTCCCCACACGCGGTAACATCCAGAAATGCTGTTCCTGAATGTCACTTTGGCTTATGAGAAAATCCAGCCTTTTGGATTCCTTTTGAACCCTTTTTGTCATCAGCTGCTTTGAAGTAGCATCAGGAACAGCATGTTTCCAGTGCCCTACATTGTGAGCATCTCTCCCTCAGCAAGATCCCCAGTGACATTCCAGGGACCCAAAAGGAGAGAGACAAGTGCTAGAATATTTTGCCTATCTAAGGAGAAGTGGTTAACATGAGAAATAAGGCTGCTGACCTCGGATGTTTCGTGGGTGTTCTTGTATAATGCAAGAAAATTGCAAGCTAATACATTCCCAGTTGAAATGTTTGAATGCAGCAGAAAATTCCAGGTTTTCCTCTTGTAAGCCTTCCTTGTAGCACTGCTGTGTCCAAGCAGAGTAGGTAAGAACAAGTATCTAGAAAATCAGCCTATTTGCAAAGGGGATATGCCAAAATCTTGTCTTGTTTCTTCCTAACTTACAAATCCCTCCTGTTTATAACTGTGCTAAGTGCTCTGACAAAATGCTGAATAGAGGATAGCTCTGCCTTTGAGAGTTTGTAATCCATATCTGCTTCTTCCCCCTCCTTGTGCTTCCGTTTGGAATCCCAGCAACAATCTTTAAAGGTAAAATGATTCCAAACTACATTATTGATAGCAGTAAGTATCCCATGTCAGCAGTGGCATGTGCAGTTAAATTCCCTAAAAATCCTGAAATATCATTGTCCTGCTTATAGCCATAAACATCAAACCCAGAGAAATCTGCATGACTAAATTGGGCAGTTGTTGGGAGCTAAGCTGGGACGTGGGAGACGTGTGTTACTTGCTTTGACTGGGGAGGCTCTGGCTTTGGCTCTCTCAAATGCACAGTTCAGTAAACTTAGGAAACTCTGTCCAACTCCCAGGGATCCTGGTGGATCTGGGAGTGCTTTAAAATCCAGCATTAAAGTTCAGTGCACGCAGTGGATATTTGCTTAAGGCTGAAGGAGGGTAACTGGCACTGACCCACAAGTCACTCCTGAAGTTTGAGGAACGAAAATGAGCCTCAGTTTATTGTTTGCCCTCATTTAAAATGTGTTTAAAAGGCTTCCCTCCTATCCCTCTGTAAAATATATTCTTCAGTACCATTAAATTTTCATATCACTGGAAAGTCTGCTCTTCCTTGAAGAAATAAGGCCAAGGGAAGTGACCTTGATTTTGAAATACATAATAAAATGTTGCATTCCTATGGTTGTTTTAACTTTTCTTTTTCTTTTTTCCTTCCCTTTCAAAGACTTGGAAATGGAGAATATGGACCAGAAATCATCTGAAAGTGATTCACACAAACCAAATTCCGAGGAAGCTCCTTCAGAATCTCAGGATGCTGGAGCAGTCAGTGAGGAGCCCGAAGGAGGAGGAGAGAGCTCTGCAGTTGGTGACCCTGATCCTTTGTCTCCTGCCAGCACAGCCAGTGCCAGTGTTTCCATGGCAGATGAGGATCCCCACGCCTCTGGACCCTCAGAGGCCAGTGCTCCAGAGCCAGCATGCACACCAGGGGACAGCCAGCCTCAGGAACAAAACAGCCAGACAGAGGCCAGTTCCAAAGCTCACTGGGATAGTAAAGTCCAGCCTATGGAATCCATATTAGCAGACTGGAATGAAGATATAGAAGCATTTGAAATGATGGAAAAGGATGAGCTATGACTTGTAATAATAACTTATTTGTTAATAAACAAATGGAGACCTCTTTGGGTAGAAGTGAGGCCCTGATATCCAAGAAAACATATTCAGTATTGGGATGAGCAACCAGGTGTCACCTGGAAAACAACAGAGAATTCCAGCACAGGCTCTTTTTATGTTTTAATTTTTCCTGTTTAAAAATGGGAATGTGCAATCAAAGCATTTGGGTGGCCCCGTGGCTGGTGCTGTGCCCCAGGCAGGGAGGAGCCTGACTCATGCCTTCCAGGCTCTGAGGGCTCCTGGGGCTCTGGGAAGCAGGGTGGGGTGACAGACCGTGGAGTGGTTCTTGATGGGGCACCCATACCCCTCCCCAGCTGAAAGCCTTCCTTACAGCAGCAGGGGAATTGTTTCCAGGTGTTTGCACAGCTGGAAGCAGTCTGGTTTTGTCTGACATATCACAGTGCTGCTCATCACTCCTTGCACCTTGAACTGTGGTACCACTAGGAACCACAGTGGGACCTGGGAGTTCCCCTCCTGCTCTGCTTCCAGCTGGAGGGATTGTACAAACCAAAGGCAGAGTGTGAGCAGGTCCTGGCAGGGAGGCAGCCATGGGGCCACTAGGAAAAGGTGTGGGAATGTCCTGCTGGAGGCTGAGGGGAAGCAGGGAAGGCAGGTGTTGAGTCCCAGGTGTTTCCCTTGGCCTCCCGGGTGGAAAAACTCCAGTCTGCCCTGAAATCTGAAACCGTCTCTGGAAGGACACAGCTCCATCAGCTGTAACAAAACCTTTTTCTACAAGTTTGACTTCCAACAGCTTGACGCCATGTTCTTTTTATATACAACTTGTGTATGTGGTGTTTCAGGCAGGGAGGCCAGGGCCAGTGAGGAAGAGCAACAATTCTGGCTGTTGGGTCAATAGTTCAGAGTCCAGGGGTGTTATCCCAGGCTCTGGAGTTTGTTACAGGTAAGTGGGAGTCCAAATTTGTTATCCACATTATATTTAAGTAAAAATAGGGAAGTTTAAACAACATAGAGGCATTTTGACTGTGTCCAAAGAAACTGCCAAAACCTAATTAACTTGATTTATATAAACTGCTTTTAGTGACTTGTGGTTCAAAAAATGGTTTTATATTAAAGATGAAATGAACACTGCCTATATGCTGCACCAGGCTAAAAATGCAGGTTTATGTTCATCATTGCAATGGAGTAAATAAACAGGAAGCCCCACTCTGGACTGCACCTTTGATTTAGCTGGTGAAATTACACGTGCTGAATATGCAACTGTTAATTAGCACAGCCATACTCTGTATTTATACTCTGTACAGTGAGCAGGCCAATCCCAGGCATGTTGGATCCATGTACTCAGCCACACTTGCTTTCAAAAGTCTCAGAATGCACAGGCACCTTTTGAGAGCATGGCAGTCCATCTAAATATCACCCAGAACTTAAAATCACCAGGGTAGGAGGGAATTTGAGGAGGAATAGTGAATAAGTGTCCTTTGAAAGAAATTAGCTCTTAAATGGAGTTGTCATTCCTTTGCACAAGTAACTGTCTGGAGGCTTGGACTTGAAGCAGCTGGGGGTTTTCAGTTGGGAATGCTTTTATTTATGGGTTTTGTTACATGAGTTCATAGAAGGCATTTGACCAGGGGAGCCTTGTAAGTGTCCTTGGTTCCTTGGAGCCCTGGGAGTGCCAGGACACAGCCAAGTGCAGGATCAAACCATGAGGTGCAGATCAAACGTTTTCACTCAGAGAATTCCATTGATCTGTCAGTGCTCAGTGCCACAAAAGGAGCATCTTTGTTCCCATGCTTTTTGACATGGACATCATCTTCCTTCTTGGTAGCTCTTTTGGTGGAAATAGAGTTATTTTTATATCTTAGAGGCCTCTGGTCATTATTATCTCAAAATAGCAGCTAAAGGTTTTCTTTTTTTTACTTGCAGATTTAGGTGTAGATGTCAAA
This sequence comes from Hypocryptadius cinnamomeus, assembly GCA_013400635.1. NCBI lineage: Eukaryota > Metazoa > Chordata > Aves > Passeriformes > Zosteropidae > Hypocryptadius > Hypocryptadius cinnamomeus. Next base: position 19,807 of record VYZP01055651.1, read on the forward strand.
TTTTGTTAAAAGGATAACTTCCCTTGCCATCACCAGCTCATTTTTAGTAACTGCTTTCTCCACCTGTTATTAGAGCAGCAGGCATTACCTTTCAGGGATCCCAGAACTCCACATGGATTTAGGGGGCAGCATTTTGGTGGTGGCCTACCTCAGATTACTGTTGCCTCCTTCCTTTTGAAGTGGTTTTTGTTTCATTTAGTTCTGCTTCACCTTTGAAACCATCACAAGAGCCATAGCTTCGTTTACAGAACTGAATCAGGCAAGGCTGACCTTTTGGGAAAGAGGATTAAATTGGGGGGACAGTTTTATTCAGGTTATTTTCACTTTGTATTTCCTTATGAGGACATAGGCTTTAGTTTAACCTGTTCATATCATTCTGGAAAGAATTCAGTTTTCTGTTACTATCATCTTAAAAAGCAAAAAGAATGTTTTCATCAAAAAGAAAAACCCTTTTGAAAAGGGGAGAGAGTGTTCTTCCCAAGTGTTTGGAAGTCTGCTCCCTGCATATGGAATATTGCTCATCATTAATCAGGAATCACCCTTAGTGTATAGCATTGTACATTTCTTTGTATGGTATTGAACACTGAAGAATTCAGGAATCACAACTGCAACTAGCACTTATTCCATGCCATGTAATTCAGATCAGCCAATTAATTTCTCATTTGATCTTAGAGGAATCTTCTTAATTGTTTACATTTATTGTTTCTTAATGAAGTTTGAGAATGAGCCCAGCTCTGGTTCTCCTCCTCCTGCCAATGTCCCTGAGTAGGCACCAATGAGTGTGTGTTGAGAGGTGAAAAACAGGACATCTTATGCAACAGGCATCAGTCAGAACATAGAAAACAAACCATTCTGTGAATGAAAATTGTATGTTCAGATTTTATAAGATATTCGGTTTGTTTTTTTTTTTAGCCAGACCAATTTACAGCCGTATATTTTCTTATGGAAGATGTCTAATAACAGGTGCTGTAACACAATTGTTGGGTTTTACTCTCTGGTGATAAGTGCACCCAATATTTCTAAGGGCAACTATGTACTGTGATGTAAAAGTCTGGGCTAAAATGTACATAATCCGTGTACATAATTGTGTACTTGATTATAACTGCTGATTGTAAAGATTTAATAAAATGTAAATATTCTGGTCAAGCTGTGCTGAACTGCTGCTCATTTCTGCATTGCTGTTGGCTGTCACTGTCAGCAAGGCAGTCACACCAGTCCTTCACCGGCAGCCTCAGTGCTGGAGCCACCCTGGAAAAGCCTGGAATTTTTGTCTGGGAAGTTGGCTTCCCAACCAACCAGAACCCAGAGGTATTGTAATAACCAAAACACCACTTTTCAGTCTAGAACTGAAACTGGACAGGCTCTCAGCAACCAGATCTAATGGGACTATTTCAACCTCTCTTCTCTATGATTTGGGCATTATTGTTTTATGTTTAAAATCCAGAATCCAGACCCTCAAAAGTTCATTTTGACTGCTGCATCTGTTATATTTAGAATGAAAAAAACCAGGTCTCACTTGGGCCTGATGGGATGAGTCTTTGAGGGGTGTATCCCTCATCCTTCCTCTGTTATGAGCTTTCTTCCACCATCTCTATTCCAGTAAGTGAAAATTAAGATTAAGAGGCAGGAGTCCTAAATTCAAGCCCTTGTTCAAGTGCTGAGCAGTGTTTATGATGTGAAGTAGAAAGCATTGCCAGCCTTGCTAGGAAAGTGCTAAATTCCTTCAGCCTACTGTTTCTGTGTTCTGGGAGCATCAGGGCTTAGGGAGTGGAGTATTTTGGAGCAAAGGCCCTTTCTGCCCCCTTTGAGAAACAAGGGACACCAAGTCCTCACCACTCCTATTAAAACTGTATTTATTAATTTATGCCAGTGGTTGTATTGAGGGCCTGTAGCTCAACTGTCACATTTCCATTTTCCATGCAGGAAATGACACCCTTCACCCAAAGCACTTGAGCTGATCTGACCAAAATTCAGCCACAGCTGCTGCTCATCCCATCAGTCACACTGGCTCAAAGCTGCTGTGGCAGGAGTTCCATTTTCTCCCCAAGTGCTGCATGAAAAGGTAATGTTAATAAACATTTCCAGCTGGAATGGAGCCTAAAAAACACTGTTGATCTGCAAAAGTTCACCCAGGCTATTAATGCCCAGCACTGGCAAATTCATCTTTCTTCATGCTTTGGTGGGGAGCACAGAGTGATGGACTGGGGCTCCTGCAGAGGAATTTTAGCCAGAATTGTGCCAAAAAGCCTGTGTGGTACCCAGAGGTGTTTTTGGGGAGCAGTGGGGCCACCCTGGGATGTCTTGGATGCCCCACTGGCTGCCACTCCAGGACAGACCTGATGGCAGCAGTGCAGGGCAGAGAATGAGAAGCAATCCAGAAAACCAGATTCATCCTTAAAAAACCCAGCCCAAACCCTGCCCCAGCATTTCTCTGCCCTTTGCCTGGGGCTGCCATCAGTCAGGAACACGGGGCTGGGAAGGAACTGGCAGATTTTGGGCACAGGGGACACTCGGGGGTTCAGGGAGGGACACAGAGCAGCAACGTGGGTAAGAAAAAGGATGAGCTGGTGATGCTGAATTTGATGCATTTCAGGATTTCCCTGTGGACCTCCTAGCAGGCAGGTTGATGGTTTGAGACGTGCTTGAGGCTCCCCTCCGCAGCAAAAGCCATTTCCTCACCATCCTCTGGCCCAGTGCTCCTCATGATTGAAGAAAATGAGCAAAAAATGCTTAGAAACGCCTAAAAAGGGGGAAAAATCTGGGGAAAAGATGCTCAGGTGAGGACAGAAAAGGCATCTTCGCCCCGTGCTGGCTCTCCGGCGCTTTTATGTAATGGAGCACGTGGCTCTCCACGTTCCTTGCGGGGCTGGACGCGGGTTCTCTGACTGCCAGGCTGGAGCATCTCCCTCAAATGATGTCAATCTTCACTGCACTGGCATTACAGCATCATAAAAAATTACAGAGCTGCTATTTTGGGTAGCAGCTCTCTCCGAGTCAGTGAATAAATGCAGCTCCATATGACTCATTCCGGGGGATTATTAATAGACACAAAAGCAGAATGCCAAAACCCCAGGAATATGCTCTGTTCCCACATGGAGCTTTCTAGCTTCTCACAGCAACTGCTCTTGAGAACTTTTTGTCTCAAAATTTAATTCAATGTACAGATATATTAAAAGAATTAAATGTATAAATTTTCCGTTGAACTCGCACCTCGAAGGCTTTAGCAGGGGCTGTTCTGCAGGGATGAAGGATGGTTGCTCCAGGGTGCCAGGCTCCATCTGGGATGGCAGAGCAGCAGGGTGGAGAAAGGGAGTCATTTCCAGAGGGAAGAATCACAGGCTTCTCCTTTTGCTGCCATGGGTGTCCATGAGGCTGGTGCTGGAGTTGTCTTCTATGAAGGAGGTTCACAGTCCCACACATGTTGATGATGAAGATCATGATCCTGAAGATGATGATGGTGACTCTCCCATCTTCAAACTCAGAGTGAGCATTTCCCTGGATGTCATGGGTAGATGTGTGCAGCTAAATTGAAAGAAAATAATATGATTTTTTAATAAAGCAAAGGTATGAACATCTTTGAATTCTATCAACTTTCCCATCTTGAAGTACCCTGAGCTTGGGGCCTCTTTCTCTTTGCCACAACAGCACAGTAACAATAATAGGAATTTCACTCAGGGCTTACCCAATTCTTTGGATGTCTGATCTCCCCCACAACAAAGCACATAAGGTGCTCTTCCAAAGCCATCCCTGCATTTCTTGTCTCCTCTTCCCTGAACTCCTACAGAATGAAACTAAACAGAGAGAGATTTCAGCCTGAAAAAGGAGAATTGGCCAACAATATACCAGGACTCAGAGCAGGGTCTTGTAGTGTTCAGTTCTCCCAAAAGCATCTTCCATAAAGCCACATTGGCAGAAGTGCCATAGATCTGTGCTTCCTCAGTGAACACCCTAAAAACTGCCTGTACCACACAGCGACCCTGGCTGAGATCAAAGCTTTTGATTTTCCAGAGGGCAAGTGCCATTACTTCTCCCCTGGGCTAGGGCTGCCCCAGACAGGTAAATGTTTCTTTAGCACAGGGATGTTGCTCAGACTCCCCAACACCCCACAAAGGACCTGAGTCAGGACACTGGTTTTATAGTCATGGAATCCCAGAATGGTTTGGACTGGAAGGGACCTTTAAAATCATCTTGTTCCATGGGGAACCTGGAACCAGGTTCCCTCCTACCATGAGCACCTTCCACTAGCCCAGCTTGCTCTAAACCCCGTCCAGCCTGGCCTTGGGCACTGCCAGGGATCCAGGGGCAGCCACAGCTTCTCTGGGCACCCTGTGCCAGTGTCCCACCACCACGGTGGAACTGGAAACCACCCTTTTTGTGCAAAGCCCATGTGACATCTGCTCTTTGACAGACACACACCTCACCCAGCCTCTCCTATCCTGAAGGTCTGGTGTGTCAGCCAGGCTGATCTGGAGTTGAGTCATTGCTGACTCCAAATGAAAGCGACAGGAAATTACTGCTTTACAGACCTGGTAAAACCAAAATAGCTGGGAACAGAATATTTATCTCCAGGCCCATTCTCATGCGATGACAGCGATGTCTTTGGAGTTCAAACACGTCTCCCTGGTGCTTCATGGACCCCTGTGCTCCAGTCTCATCATCCAGAGTTTAAATCCTGCTGTACTCTGGGGCCAGGCACCAGCCTGGCGTTCTTACACCAAGAAAGAGGCACACTGCAAAAAATCCTGGGATTGTTAAAGCCCTGCTGCTCCTGCTGTTTACAGGGCATGGAGAGGTGCAGTGAGCCAGCCTGGAGCTGTTGGCTCATCCGTGGCCACAACGGGCTCGTGGCAGGGGAGGACACAGAGGTGGCTCTGCTGGACCCCGGCACAGAAACCTAATTCAAAAGAACCAAACCTGACTGGATGCAAGGGAAGAAATCAATGTTAATTGGGGGGTGGAAGGGGCTGGGAGGGGGCACAGGTGAAGTGGAACTCCCAGTAATTAAACAAGAGATATAGAACACAGCCCAAGGCTGGGCAGCAGTTTCCCAGTTCCCCTCCCAATGCCCAGGACAGGCTCCAAGGAGGAAAAACAGCACCACTCAAAGAGCTCTGGACAAAGGAGAAAGCACTTCAAGGGAAGAAGGTTGATTGCAAAACCCCTTCACCACGATTTTCTCCAAGATGCCAGAATGATGTGGAGCTCAGGAAATACTGCATCAGCCTCCTGAAGAGAAGCTTGTGCCTTGAATCACTTCCCTGGCATCTTGAGAGGAACCTTGAAATCCCGTTTACAGCCAAGCACAGCATACCAGATAGGAGCAAGTTCTCCTTCTCTTCCCAGCCTCCTCTTCTCCACACTGCTGAATGTATTTGAGCATGGCAAAGCAATGGGGAGGCAGAGCTCCAAGGAGACATGCATTTTCAGCCAGAGTAATCTGCTTATATTATTACAGACCTTCAGCTGCCACATATATTTAGACTTCTAACAAAATCTGTCAGGGTTTTGCAAAGGTGGAAGAATCCCAGCAGGTTCCAAACCTCCTGACCACCCCAGTGCCTCCCAGCCTACCCAGGCCTTCCCAAATATTGCCACCTACAGGTCCAGCAGGGAGGCTTTAACTCATCCAGAAGTCTAAAGCACCTGCTGCTGGTTGGAATAGGAGCACAGGTAAGATGGGAATTGCTTCTCCTCTCCCACAAAACGTCCCCTGAAGCGCAGGTCTCCAGTGCCACCAGCAGCAGCAAGGAAAATGTTAAATAAAAGAATTATTAAAACAAAGAGGTGGCTGAAAGAAAGACCACAACGTGTCTAACACAGTGTTTGTGTGGGACATTTACACACGAGATGTTCAGCACCTGGACGAGGAAATGTTCCAAAACAACAGACCCAACCCCATCACTGCTGCACTACTGTGAAAGCTTTCCAAAGTGCTTCGCAGAGAAGGGTTTGTGGGACCAAGCCCCAGGACTCTTTATGAATTAAAGTGTTTTAAATAATTGAAATGCACAGTCTCTCGACTCCCAAGCACAGTCACCTGCTCAAGAGCTGGCATGAATTATGGAGAAAAATCATATCCAGGAGGAGAGAGAGATCACCTTGAAGAATTCATCACAAAACCCAACAGCTCCGTAGCACTGAGAGATGCCACAGCCTCAGCAACAGCCATGTGATGGGAGGGAGGCAGAGAAACTTTGTCTCCAGGGGGTCAGGATACTTGGGAGGGGCTGCCTGGCCAATGCAGCTGCTCAAATGAGCAAGGATTTAGGGAAATCAGAGCTGGCTGGTGGTTTTTGACCATTAACAGGATACAGCTGAACATGCCATAGAGGACCCTGACCCTGAGCTTTTATAGGGGAAGCTGCTGAAGCTCTTGGGTTGTCTGAATCCTGGAGCACAGCAACCACTGGGCTCAGACTGAGGTGGCCAGGGGCCTGGGGAGCCTGCAGAGCTCAGAAATAGCTTCTGCCTTTAGGAAACAGGGTGACCTGCAGCCTCACAGCTGCTGCTTGAAAGCTGCTCCTGCTGGATGGGCTCACACCCAGCCCTCCAGGAGCAACTCCCAGGTCTGTGCCCACTGCTCATCCCCAAAAGCCAAAGGTAAATCCAGTGCAGGGATGGCAGCAGAGGGAGCTGGGGGTTTCTGGAGATATTCCAGGTACAGCACAGTACTGACGGGGAATTAAATCTTCTGATGTGGACTGTCCAGCCCCACCCAGAGCCAACATTCAGGGAAACCTCTTTAGTCAAGAAATTCAGCAGCAACTTAGAGATTTGCAGAGGTCACAGGTGATCTTTGAGGGACTTAGATCCTTTAGAGGGATCTGATTTTCAGAAAGCCCGGTGAAAAATGGCCAATATTTGGGGTGAGTGCCCCACTCAAGTGTCAGCCACATCCCAGGAGATGCTGTTAATGCACCCTCAGTCTGGTCCACACCCATCCCACAAATGAAATCAACACAATGACAGCAAACTACACTGACAAAGCTTCTCCACTGGGTGCAGTGCAAACCCTGCCCTCATATGGCATCAAAGCTGGAAAAAACATCAGCACAGGTAACAATCTTCTTTGAAATAATAAATACAAAAGCTGTATTTTTTTCTTTTTTTTTTTTTTAACTCATGACAGCATTTGTTAAAAATATTACATCTGCTTTTGAGAAGGTAATATCCTCTCCATTTAATATGGAAAAATAAACTCTACAGGACACAGCACACATCCCCCCAGTTGGCACAGAGCTGCTTTAAGAGATCAGATCCACGGGACACATCAAGGCAGAGGAGAGGTTTCGTCTTCCTTGTCCCCAGACTCTTAAAACATTGTGTTGTAGGAATGGTAAAAGACAAGAATACATAAAAACAGTAAAATGTTTATTTTCTTAGAAAAAAAGAGATTCAAAATGATTGTGATCACACTCCCATTCGTGCTCAGCAAAGCCAATACTGCAAGCTTAGTCCTTGATTAAGATACCTTTTAAATGAAACTTTTTTTCCTCTTAAAATACAAGTTCCTGCTCCTGTATCACTTCCAGTACTTCAGTGATAACATGCTTTTAATGGATAACAGTTTCTCAGCATCTTCTCAGCTGAGAAACAAGGCCTGCCATGGCAAAAACATCCCATCTCCAAAGCTTGGAATCACCAGCACTAACAAGCACTCTGGCCCCAACACGGACGGACACACAGCTCAGGGGTGTTTCTTAGATGCTTGGATGTTCACTTATGGAAGCTTGGTATAACACTACCTCATCTGATAGAAAACAGGCCAGAAGCCTCAATAAAATCAACAATGTCTTTTGGATTAACTTTTAAGGATTTGCTGCGTATCTGGACACAGAAAAAAGTGAGAAGTTGCAACAAGTTTTAACTAGCAGCAACAAAAACAGTTCCTTACGAGTTCTTAGCAATATTCCTCATGTGTTCATTAGGAAACACTGTAACTGAATGGAGCATATAATGTGGAAATGGTCTTCTTCTGTTATGGAGTGCTGTTCACTCGAGCAGACGTCCCAAAGGTTGTATCCAGAAGGCTGGGTTGGATCTATTTACACTGGAGGTGCTCCTGGGGCGAGGGCAGAGCTGGCACTATGTGACATCCTCCTCCTCTGAACAGTAGTCACGACCCTGCAGGGACAAAGGCCAGGCAGTTGGTACTTAGAGAAGCACACAGGAATAAATCCAGGCAACACTTACTGAAAGCAGTTCTCTGAACCTGGGGGGGTTTAAATTCACATCTAGTAGAAACCTCAGACACAGGAAATTTGCAGGAAACCAGGATAGGAGACACTTCCCTTTCTGTCACTATTAATCTCATAAACATCATCCCCCATATAGCGAATTCCAGGGGGGGCTCCAAAAACTGATTTACAAACCAGCTTTATGTAAAGATCCACCTTGATGGACACAGCCCCGAGATTTGTTGTGAAAGGATAATCTCCGAGGCAAAAGCAACAAAGCATGTAATCCCATGAGCAACACAAGGCAGCTGCTGTGAACAAGAATCCCTCATCTGATAACCCCAGCAGAAGTTTAACCCCAGAACAAAAAAAGCCATTTGTATTGAAATTATGCTTGTACTACGGGGGGATTCAGCCTAAGCTTCACAAAACACGGATTTCTTATCAGACCAGTCATGTTATGCCTTCTATCCCATCCCAAACACAGGTGTGGAGCAGCACCTCTCTGGGTATTCCCCTTGGGATGGTCTGGAGAAGGCACATCCCATTCCTCCCCATCCAGCTCTTGCAGAGCAGCAAGAAAGGACCTGCTGGGAGCCACTGTCCTTGCTTCCCTGCTCAAAACCAGCTGCAGCTGAGCTGTTCAGCACAAGCCACCCAGGGGATCAAACAAGTGCCTCAAATGCAGGACCCAAAATCTCCACCTCTGGACTATTTCCCATTGTTCCTGAGTGCTGGGTGTATCACCTGAGCAGCTGGAGAAGGAGAGCCAGAAAGACACAAAAAAAATGGGGAGATGTTTTGTAGGAGTGATCAGTTGATTTGGGAGGCACAGCTGGGCTGCACACCTGGAACAAAGGCTCCAAAAAGTCTCTGCAGTCCCAGTGCTGATAGTGGGACTCCAGAGCTGGTTTGCTGGAGCCCAGACCCAGGAATGTGCAGTGCCCTGACAACTCCCTGTGGCCCAGCACTGAGAGCAGAAGGGTTTTCTAAGTACGTTAGAATAACCCCCAAGAGACTCATCAGCCCAAATTCCAACTCAGCTATCACTGACCCAGAAAGAAAGGGAAAAAAATTACATTTTTTAACTAAAAGCTCTAACTCAAAAAGATGGAACACTGAAATTCTTTGCAGTAAAGCTCAAATCTGTTGGTTTTCTCCAGGCCAGGGACCACATTTAAGACAAATCCAGGAGACTGAGCTGGTGGTGATGAAGGCTTTGTCCAAAATGCTTCAGAGCTGTGAAAGGCAGCAGCAGTGACTGAGAGCTGAGCTCCATTTACCTGCTCAAGAGGGAGCCCCACGGCCCAGCACTCCCCACTGGTGGCCATCACTGCAATTAAAGCCCCAAGCAGACCCAAATCTGACAGAGGAAAAACCATCCTGCACTTTCCCCCTCCTACTCCTCCTGTTGCTCTCCTGCTTCTGGCTTTGCTCCCTGGCGGCCAAGCGCATCAGTTCTCAAATGGACACCAAGAACTGCTCCAAACCAACGTGCTGAGCCAGTCCCAGCCATGGCACAGACACACCATCTCCCAGCAAGGCCTGAAGGCCACCAGGAGCTGGGCTGGTCCTTCTAGACATGTCACTTCCACCTGCACTCTGCTGGGGATGGGGACACATCTTTATCCTTCTGGTGGCCCGGCCAGCTCAGGTGATGCCCAGACTGCAGTGAGTCCCAGCAGTGCCCAACAGAGCTTTGGTATAAATGTTACTCCCCTAATGCATTTTTGTCAGTAATAACAAGGTCAGCATTGCTCAGGAAGATTAGAGAAAGAATAAAGTGCCCTGTTGTCACAGCCCTCCCTGCTGCACCAGAAATCCAAAACAAGGGTCGTGCCCTTGGTGCTCCTTGGGAGGGGCTGCCACTCCTTGCTGGCAGAGGAAAGGCAGCTTCAGCCACAATCCAGTGAAAATACTTTAAAATGTCCATTTTTGACCAGTTGGTTGTTTCAGAGGATGTTTGCCAGATGCTGGAGGAGATGATCCCTTGATCACTGAGAGGCTGCAGTGCTTGAGAGGGGCCTGGGAACATCCCATAGGAAATGGTCAGCTCAGAGCTGCCAGAAACCACACTGCTCTAGTGGAAGTGTCCCTGCTCACTGCAGGGGTTGGACCAGGAGGCCTTTAAAGGTCTCTTCCAACCCAAAGTACTCCCTGATTCTATGATTCCATGACTGGCAGTGAAATTCAGGCTCCTGCATCCAGAGGAGCCAGAGGCACAGAGCAGGTGGCTACTAACAGGAATGTATGGGCCACCCATGGACTAAGTAAGTTGTGGGTTCAATCTGCATGGGCCATTCACTTCAAAGTTGGACTCAATGATTCTTGTGGGTCCCTTCCAATTCTGTGATTTCTGAGGAGTTTTAATGATTGAAATTGTAAATGAACTATGTTGAGGAAGATGAGAACTGTAGTATGTGCCTCCAAGTCCAGCTAGTCCCTGAGGAATCCCATCTCCCACCTCTGCAGTTTCAAAACACAGCTGTCAGCTTTTGTAGATGTCCACAGAACACCATGAGTGTTTCTAAATGAGTGAGTGAATTTAAGGTAAATTAAAGAGCAGCCTGATGTTCTTTTCCTGCTGCCTGCACCCAAACCAGAAGGGCTCATGCCCCATCTCTCCCCTTGCTGCACCTCCAAAGTGCTCCCCTCCTGATGCCCCTCCAGGGGATGCTCATGGTATCCTTTTAGGGAATAAAAAGAGAAAGAAAACACTGGCAGGAAAAAGGCCTTTTCCCCATTGTGTGGGTGACAGGCCAATAAACAACCTGGCTCAATGGCGCCTTGTGCTGGAGGACTGTGCCAGGCAGGGGAGGGACTGGAGGACGAGGATGGAGGGGATGCAGGGGAGGGAGAGAAGGAAGGGGAGGGAGAGGTGGGAGGAGGAGGCAGGAGAGACAGAGGAGGCAGAGGATGGAGAGGGCAGCAAGCAGCCCCTTCTCCTGTGGGCTGGCAGGGCTGGGGACACAGTGGCCCCTCGGAGGGGCCCGGCTGGGCAGCCCCAGCCCCAGCCAGAGCTGGGAACCCTTTCCATCAGGCTGGTTTTGTTTACAGCGCTCTCAGAAAGGACGGGAAGGAAATGCCGGGAGGCGGCACTAAATCATTGCATACCGTGCCGATTTTTGTCCGTTCCTCATTTTGTTAGGGAAAAATCAATGGAGTCATTAAGAGCAATCCGCTTTGCTAATGAGTTTCAGCCTAATCACCGTGCCCTGGCGCACGGGGGCTGGCAGCCCGTTCCCAAGGGCACTCCCTCCATCCCATAAAGGCTCTGTGCCCACTCCCTGCTGCCATGCCCAGTGTTCCTAACAGGATGCAGGGAGCTACTGCCTGCCATCCTTCCCACGGGCTGGCTATTCTCCCACCAGCTCCAGGTGAGTGGACTGGTGGAGAAATCCCTGCACACCCACCCCAACACCAGCACTGGTGCTCCAGACCAAGCTGACCCACAGTGACATCCCCATGGGGATGGCAGCACCATGTCCCAGGCTCCAGGTACCCATCAGAGCTCACAGCAACACATCTTCTCATTTTTAAACTGATTGCTGCCCATGAGCATGTTTGCATTGTGATTATTTTTTACAAACCACTGTAGCCATGCAGGAGACAGTTTATGATGATGGGACCAGTGATGGTTTTCCTCTGGTACAGCTGCCCAGGATTGTTTTGCCATGGTTCCTTTGGAACCACGAAGCCAGAGGTGCTTCTTTTGTGGGGTTACAATCCCCAAATATAATCCCAGGAATTGCTTGTCAATTGTTCCATTACCCCTCACAGCCTTTTTCCTGCAGGGAGGCTGATGACTGTATACTCTGCCACAGCCTCCAGTAATAACATACACTTCAAGGAGATAATTCCTCCAGATACTGCTCCATGTAGGATTCTGAGACAGCAATTGTTTTTCCAACCATGTTCCAGAACAGCCATCATCAAGATGTTTTTGCTAGCAAGCACTAAATGGGTAAACTTTTCACAGTCAGCACTTTGTATGTTATAGCTTTTAATTTTTATTTCCATTTATTTCATGCAAGCCCTGGTGGGACAGGGCCCCTTCAAGGCAATGGACTTGAGCTTGCAGGGCTGTGCCCAGGATCAACTCTGCTCTGAGCCACCCTGTGCAATTCATGGAATCCCAGAAGGGTTTGGGTGGGAAGGGACCTTAAAGCTCATCCAGTGCCACCCCCTGCCATGGGCAGGGACACCTTCCACTAGCCCAGGGTGCTCCAAGCCCTGTCCAGCCTGGCCTTGGACACTGCCAGGGATCCAGGGGCAGCCACAGCTTCTCTGGGCACCCTGTGCCAGGGCCTCTCCATCCTCCCAGGGAAGAATTTCTTCCCAAAATCCCATCTAACCCTGCCCTCTGGCAGTGGGAAGCCATTCCCCCTTTTCAAACGGTACTCCAGGCCCTTGCCCCAAGTCCCTCTCCAGCAACAGGTCCATGTCCTTCCTGTGCTGCCATTCTTTTCAGGGAGTATTTGCATGGAGCCCTGTGGAATCAGGGTCCAAATAAATTCGAGATATAGAAAGAGGAAAACAACAACCGAAGTCTGGAAAACTTTAGGAGAGACAGGTTAATTCTTCATCATGTGTTTCACAGCAAATCTTTTTGTGTCCAAATGCAATGTCTGACTAAATTAGTCCTTGTTCTATCAGACTGGAGAGAACCCAGGTCATTAATTTACTTGCCTGAATACCAACACAAATGGCCTGATACCAGGACATGTTTCTATCTTCTTAATCAGAGCTGATAGCTCAAAATCAGATTTATCCTACCACAGGAGTGCAGTGATTGTCCCAGTCCCAGCTGCAGCCAGTGGAGCCCATTTCTCCTCTGCTGGGCTCAGCAGATCTCAGATTTATCCAGCAGCAGCAGAGTTCCCTTTAGGAGGACTGTTCAGTCACACTCTGCCTCCTTCTCTGGTCTCCAAAGCCATATTTCTGTGTATTTCTGCCTTCATCTCTCAGGTCAAGCAAATCACTTGTACTCCTGACCCACATCTTTCTAATTTACTCCGGGGAATGCTCTCCTCGAGCTTAATTGCTGCTATTACCTGTTGCTCATCCTCCACTGGAATATATTTCTGTGATTTCAGGCTAATTTTCAATAAATGATGATAAGGCTGACAGCAGATGAGCTGCCTCCTTCTCACTGCCTGTCTCTGTTCCATTTCCCCCTGAACTCTGGATCACAGGTGCTTTTTTTCTCCCAAAGCAAAGCCTGTGACTCCGCTCCCAATAACCTCAGTGAGTGGGAAGCCCCAGGAGGACTCATTGCAGCTGCTGCCAGATGTTGGGAACATTTCTGAGCCTGCTCTGCCACCACTCAGGGCCTTGTGCTGCACACAGCTCCTTGGTCTGCCCCTTTGCTCTCCTCTCCATGCTCTGCCACAGGTCAGAGAGTGTTTGGGCAAGGCNGAAAACAATATGATTTCATTTGCTTCTCCTGTGTTTTGCTGCTTTGGAATGTGGTTGGAGATTGTTTACCAACAGGTGATTGTTTCATTGGTTTCATGTGAATTGTTTTGACTTACTGACCAATCAGGGTCAAGCTGTGTCAGGGCTCTGGAGAGAGTCACAAGTTTTTCTTTAGTATCTTTTAGCCTTCTGTAAGTATCCTTTCTGTATTCTTTAGTATAGTTTAGTATTCTTTTATATAATATCATAAAATAATAAATTAGCCTTCTAAGAAGATGGAAGTCAGATTTATCATTCCTTCCTTTGTCTGGGAACCCTGCAAATACAATACACTTGGATTTGGTGGCCCAGCACCCCTGGGGATCTCAGTGGAGCTGAGGGTGTTTTGCTCCTGACTGGAGTTTCTGCAGCACAGCCACGGAGTCTCCATCACAAATCCAACAGCCACGGTAACCATGGGAACACCACAAGGTTTGGGACCCCACCAGACACAGGCAACACCCCCCACACATCCACAGACTTTTTCAGCTGCCACTGATACAATCCTTCTAAATGTCCTCCATCTCCCTGGAGAAGGGACTGAAAATGCTATTTAAGGATCAGACAAAACCCCTTATATTTTCCAATCTTTTTTGGCATTTGTGACAATACCTAGGAAAAAAATGTGTTGTGAGCAAAGATGAATTAAAAACCCCAAAACTTCTCCAATGAAGACTATTTCCTCAGGCACAGGAGATCCCCAGGGAACACAAATCCCACATTCAGCTGCTCATTAACTCCTGCCAATCCCATCAGCTGTCAGCAACTTGGTCTCTTTGACAGATAAACTGTGGATTTCCTCTGAACAGACAACCTCCTGATCCCCAAGATAAATTATCCCCAAGATAAATTAGCCCTGGAGATCACCTGGGAACATCTCAAAGGGGATCCAAACAGCTCCAACAGGAGACAGGGTCAGGTGCACCTCGGTGTGGCAGCTGGGGAATGAGTGTTAGTGCCCTCCCACAGACCTCAGGAACAAAAATTAACCAAAATTCATAATTAGATATGGCCTGATGGCATTGTCTGGTCTGCAGATAAGATACATCTTTGGAAAATCCATTTTACTGGAGACTCTGTGCTCAACATTCTGGAAGGTGATGATGTCCAGGAACAGCAATCTGAATATTCATAGGGTGAATGCATTTATTCAAAGGAGATATAGCTGTATTATGGATATGTAGAAATTCTACCTTGAAATGCATGAGGTTACATAAAATCTTACCCCTGTGAAACACTGGGTACAGAAATATTCTTCTCAGGAATCTATGCACTCCTCACTTTTACTCTTCCCCTTTATGTCTCCTTTTGTTTTCATAATTTTTATTCTTTAAGAGGAAAGTAACAAATGTGTTGCTTGGGACAAATACAAGATGCACCCACTGCAGCACTCTGACTCCTAGGACCAGGAGTGCTGACAAAAAAGGCAGAAGTCCAGAGCCATGCAAGCAAAAATTTCCTTTCTACTCTACAACCCAACATGACAACTTAATAGAACAGAGCAGAAAAGAACAGAAGAATAGACTAGACTAGACTGGAAGTATTTCAGTTGGAGGGGACCTACAATCATCAACTGCCTGAGCACTTCAGGGCTGAGCAGAGTTACAGTGTGCTGTTAAGGGCATTGTCCAAATGTCTCAAACACTGACAGGCCTGNAACAGGTCCATGTCCTTCCTGTGCTGCCATTCTTTTCAGGGAGTATTTGCATGGAGCCCTGTGGAATCAGGGTCCAAATAAATTTGAGATATAGAAAGAGGAAAACAACAACCGAAGTCTGGAAAACTTTAGGAGAGACAGGTTAATTCTTCATCATGTGTTTCACAGCAAATCTTTTTGTGTCCAAATGCAATGTCTGACTAAATTAGTCCTTGTTCTATCAGACTGGAGAGAACCCAGGTCATTAATTTACTTGCCTGAATACCAACACAAATGGCCTGATACCAGGACATGTTTCTATCTTCTTAATCAGAGCTGATAGCTCAAAATCAGATTTATCCTACCACAGGAGTGCAGTGATTGTCCCAGTCCCAGCTGCAGCCAGTGGAGCCCATTTCTCCTCTGCTGGGCTCAGCAGATCTCAGATTTATCCAGCAGCAGCAGAGTTCCCTTTAGGAGGACTGTTCAGTCACACTCTGCCTCCTTCTCTGGTCTCCAAAGCCATATTTCTGTGTATTTCTGCCTTCATCTCTCAGGTCAAGCAAATCACTTGTACTCCTGACCCACATCTTTCTAATTTACTCCGGGGAATGCTCTCCTCGAGCTTAATTGCTGCTATTACCTGTTGCTCATCCTCCACTGGAATATATTTCTGTGATTTCAGGCTAATTTTCAATAAATGATGATAAGGCTGACAGCAGATGAGCTGCCTCCTTCTCACTGCCTGTCTCTGTTCCATTTCCCCCTGAACTCTGGATCACAGGTGCTTTTTTTCTCCCAAAGCAAAGCCTGTGACTCCGCTCCCAATAACCTCAGTGAGTGGGAAGCCCCAGGAGGACTCATTGCAGCTGCTGCCAGATGTTGGGAACATTTCTGAGCCTGCTCTGCCACCACTCAGGGCCTTGTGCTGCACACAGCTCCTTGGTCTGCCCCTTTGCTCTCCTCTCCATGCTCTGCCACAGGTCAGAGAGTGTTTGGGCAAGGCTTTCAGGCACATGGTGGGATTCCTGGGGTTGTGCTGTGAGTTGGACTCCATGGTCCCTGTGGGTCTCTGCCAGCTCAGGATATTCTAACTACAGCTACAGCAGTACAGTAGCTACAGCTTCTTGTGCTTCTTGTGCTGTCACTGCTCAGCTCTCTCCAGCTGCTCCCAGTCTCTCATCTAACCTCTGATTCTGGCTTCTCATCAGGTCTTGGGAGTATTTTTACCTCAAATTCTCCTGTTTCTGAAAGGACTGGGCTGACTCCAGCAGAACCAGTATCCAAGCCTACACTGGAGGCTGACTTCCACATTCTCAGTCAGTCCTACCCCAGCCCTCATCCCAGTATTTCCTCCTTCGAGCCAACCCTTTGAATGGCATTACCACCACCACAGGCAGTTCTGTACGTGCCAGTTCAGCTCCAGCTCCTGCAGCAGGGACAGACTCGCTCAGAGACAGAGCAGATGTCCCCCTCTGAACGACTCACAGTGTTTTGACACTGAGTTTTGGTAGACAGAAGCTCCATGCTTCGTGACATTCTGTTTTTTACCTTCGGGTGACATTTGCAGGAGGCAGTGGAGCTTTGTAGGGGCAGCCAGCAATGCACTCCTGGGGGCAGGACTTCTAGAGAAACTCTCCAGACTGTTTCAATAGGGCTTTTTTTGATCTCCAGGACTCACAAACACTTCCTGCTTGCAGCTGACGAAACACCAGCCCGTGTTCTTTCCATTTCACACTCTGGCTGCAGGAGTTTTATTCCATAGAATGGTTGTGCCAGGTCCAAGCTCCCATGTAATGCTCCTGCCTAATGCTCACATGTCAGAGCTGCTCTTGGGCACTTGTGTCTCTGTCATATTTTCTGGAAAAATCCCTCTGCCCAGGATTTTTCTCCTGGGAAGCTGAGAAGCCTCAGAGAAAAAGGAAAACAATATGATTTCATTTGCTTCTCCTGTGTTTTGCTGCTTTGAAATGTGTTTGGAGATTGTTTACCAACAGGTGATTGTTTCATTGGTTTCATGTGAATTGTTTTGACTTACTG
>VYZP01055651.1:37666-91189 GCA_013400635.1 Hypocryptadius cinnamomeus
TCAGGGAGTTGTGCAGAGCCAGAATGTCCCCCTGAGCCTCCTTTTCTCCAGGCTGAGCCCCTTTCCAGCTCCCTCAACTGCTCCTGGTGCTCCAGACCTTTCACTTCTACTAATTCTTCAGCACCAAGAGGCTCAGTGACATGACTTTGCATTAGTAAAGAGGGCTGGAAAACACTATTTTTTCATTGTCTATAAAACACTGATGTCACATAAGACCACAGGTCCTTCCCCATGAGGAACTTGCAAGCAAAAAATACAGAAAGGATGAGGAGACAAGGGCGAGGATGGATGGCAGGTGGTATTTGGGGTGTTTATTTATGCTAGGGGATGGCAGGTGGTATTTGGGGTGTTTATTTATGCTAGGGGATGGTCAGAGCCTCCCTCCTGCAGAAGTAACCCTCCCAGGAAGGTGAGGCTGGAGCATCCTCTGGATCAGCAGCAGGGAGGAGCACTGGGCTCACAGGCAGCTGGGGAAATGTGCCAGGGACTCCATGTGCAACACAAAAAGATGCAAAAAGGGGAGGATGGGGACCGGAGCCAGCGGCGACAATGATGCCAAACGGTCAGAAGGACACACAGCTCTTGGAGATTTTCCCCAGCACAAAAAGCTGGCTTGGCTTGCTGAATTCCCACCCATCCCCTCTTCCTCAGAGTGATCCTTTCAGCTGCAATGAGTTAATGCTCTCCCTAAGTGCCCAACAACGGGCTGCACTTCCCCACAAAGCTCAGCATTGAGCCCTCCCTGCTATGGCTGAACGTATACAAAGATCTGCTTATGTGGGACATAAATGGAGCTCAGTTCACACCAGGAGGGCTCAGAAATGGCATTAAAACCTAAAGCTGGTGATTCACCAGCAGGAACAATTCACCTTTCAGTGGTTGAGGGAGTTCCTGTCCCCAGCTGTCTGCCTGTTCCTCAGGTTCCCACCTCCACCTCAGATGGGGAAGAGATGCTTTTTTTGGGGGCAGCTGACCCCATCACCTGCATATTCAGGTGCCTTGCAGAGGGATTTTAGGGCAGTGCAGCCCTTTCTGAGTGGGCAAGTGCTTGAAAAATAGTCTTGCCTTTACAACATCATAAATCCAGTTTCTAATAAAATGAAATAATACTGTAGTGACTCACCCCAACCATAATTCGTAAGAGAACTAAAAGAAGGCAGGGGAAAAAAGGAGTATTCTGTAGTCATATCCCTGAAAATTCCCACAGGATAATCCTACAGATCTGGTCTAGTGGAAGGTGTCCCTGCCCATNGCAGCTCTCTGGGAAGCCTGTTCCAGTGTCTGACTTCTCTTTCCATAAAGGAATGCTTCCTCATATCCAGTCTGAAACTGGGAGTACAAATTGGTACTCAGTGTACTGCTGATTAGTAATCAGTACTCAGTACAAATTAGTTCCTCAGTGTACTGCTACTGAGGAAGCGAATATTTAATATAAAGTATTTAAGCAAGATGCATGACTCCCAAACAGGCAGTGTAAGGAGTAAATTGGTGTGTGAACATCAGTTCCCCCATCTCCCTCCCTCATACTCCCAGTATGAGCTGTGCTCCAGCTCCTTCACTGCTGTCTCACAAAGAAGCCAAGCGTCTCATTTAAAAGCTTTCTGAAACACACAAAAGCTGCTCTCAGGACAGCTGAGATATGCAAAGAATTATTCATCCTCTTCTTCAAAACATCTCCAGCACCATTATTTCAGTGGCACAGGGGCCACTGGGGCAGGGTTACCCACACTTTCAGCCACACCATCCCTTGGAGCCAGTGGCTATTTCGAGGAGATTCAGCAAGAATTCCTGGGGTATCCAGCTACTATCCCAGCATTAACACTCCAGCTGTCTCCCATGAGATGAAAGATCAAATCAGCAATGACTAAAATCTCACTTTGCCCTTCACATTTACCCAGTATGGATATCCTGAACATGAGTTAGCCTGCCATGAATCCCAGACTGGTGACATTCCCACAAAACAAAGGATTCTCTCAGTACCTCCTGCAAACTCTTCCCCTTCCTGGTCTTCTTTGCACTTGAACTATCTAACCAAGGAGCTGGAAGGGAAATCTTGGGCCAGACACAGAGAGCTGCAGCAGGCAGGTTCCTGTCCTCCCCATGAAGCTGTGCCCACCCCTGAAGCAGACTGGGTGCTTACATTACTGTGCCTTACCTTTTCAATCTTTTCATCAAGCATTCTGAAGAATTCTTGTTGGCTTTCGGAGATGTGCATGCTGGAAGGCAAAGGAACAGTGTCAATACCAACAGGATTTCTTCCATTACAGAACAGCCCAGGGTTGTTGAGGGGCCCAGCTGTCAGCTTCCACCACTGTGGAAAATAAATCGCCTTACGCTTCCATCTACAACGCCAATTTTTAATCTTTTTTCCCCCTGTTTTTTGTTTGCCCACGAAAAATTACTGAATTTAGTTCTGTGTACATGTGCAACACTTGGGGTGGTAACTGGGATCCCCGTACATCCAGAGGAGACTGCTCCCTTTTCCAGGCTGACTGCAGGAAGTTGATAGCACAGAACCTCTCCCTCTGAGAGGGACAGTGAGAGCCCTCTCTCCTTCAGGAGGTTTTTCAGGACCGCCAACCTCACCAGCACAGAATGAGACACTCACAACCTGAGGTTTAAGACTCTGTCCTCTTGTCCTGCCACTTGTTATGGGGGACTGACAACTGCTACAGCCTCCTGTCAGGGAGTTGTGCAGAGCCAGAATGTCCCCCTGAGCCTCCTTTTCTCCAGGCTGAGCCCCTTTCCAGCTCCCTCAACTGCTCCTGGTGCTCCAGACCTTTCACTTCTACTAATTCTTCAGCACCAAGAGGCTCAGTGACATGACTTTGCATTAGTAAAGAGGGCTGGAAAACACTATTTTTTCATTGTCTATAAAACACTGATGTCACATAAGACCACAGGTCCTTCCCCATGAGGAACTTGCAAGCAAAAAATACAGAAAGGATGAGGAGACAAGGGCGAGGATGGATGGCAGGTGGTATTTGGGGTGTTTATTTATGCTAGGGGATGGCAGGTGGTATTTGGGGTGTTTATTTATGCTAGGGGATGGTCAGAGCCTCCCTCCTGCAGAAGTAACCCTCCCAGGAAGGTGAGGCTGGAGCATCCTCTGGATCAGCAGCAGGGAGGAGCACTGGGCTCACAGGCAGCTGGGGAAATGTGCCAGGGACTCCATGTGCAACACAAAAAGATGCAAAAAGGGGAGGATGGGGACCGGAGCCAGCGGCGACAATGATGCCAAACGGTCAGAAGGACACACAGCTCTTGGAGATTTTCCCCAGCACAAAAAGCTGGCTTGGCTTGCTGAATTCCCACCCATCCCCTCTTCCTCAGAGTGATCCTTTCAGCTGCAATGAGTTAATGCTCTCCCTAAGTGCCCAACAACGGGCTGCACTTCCCCACAAAGCTCAGCATTGAGCCCTCCCTGCTATGGCTGAACGTATACAAAGATCTGCTTATGTGGGACATAAATGGAGCTCAGTTCACACCAGGAGGGCTCAGAAATGGCATTAAAACCTAAAGCTGGTGATTCACCAGCAGGAACAATTCACCTTTCAGTGGTTGAGGGAGTTCCTGTCCCCAGCTGTCTGCCTGTTCCTCAGGTTCCCACCTCCACCTCAGATGGGGAAGAGATGCTTTTTTTGGGGGCAGCTGACCCCATCACCTGCATATTCAGGTGCCTTGCAGAGGGATTTTAGGGCAGTGCAGCCCTTTCTGAGTGGGCAAGTGCTTGAAAAATAGTCTTGCCTTTACAACATCATAAATCCAGTTTCTAATAAAATGAAATAATACTGTAGTGACTCACCCCAACCATAATTCGTAAGAGAACTAAAAGAAGGCAGGGGAAAAAAGGAGTATTCTGTAGTCATATCCCTGAAAATTCCCACAGGATAATCCTACAGATCTGGTCTAGTGGAAGGTGTCCCTGCCCATGGCAGGGAGATTGGGTGAGCTGATTTTTCATGTGCCAACCCAAACCATTCTGAGAGTTTGTGATTTGGCAGGGTAAAAGTGGCCTGAAATTACCACTTTCATTTGATGCTTCAGGCTGCTGTCACTCCCTGAGTTATGAACCTGTCCCAGGGTACTTGGTGGGTGTGTTTGATCATTCAAGGTGTCAGGGAGGGGAGTTTGGTGATGAACAGACAGAGCAAGTGCTTCTGAGGTCAGGGCAGGGTGCAGGGGGAAGCCCTGAAGGTGTGGCAGGTACCAGGACTGGGTGTAAAGAGGAAGGACCAACCCTTCTCCCTCTGCCAAAGACCCCCACAAAGCTACTGCTGGCTCCCTACAGTCCCTGGTTTTAAAGTACAGGGCTCTGGATGGAAAAATCTAAATCCTCCTGCAGGGGGAAGAGCCCTCACAATCTTACTTTTCAGCAGACATCAAAATATTGCAAAAGAATTTATAATTTGATACTTAGTCCATGTTTTGTTTAGAAGTAACATCCATTGTACCAGAACAGTACTGTAAGATGCATCTAATGATCTATCTATTAATTTCTGCTCTTCCAGCTGAGTGGACCTTTTCCACCCAATGCCACCCCACCCTGCAGTCAGAATTGTCATGGTTTTTAGATGATAAACCTTAAAAAAGAAAAAAATTGCACATTATAACAGCTGTTTGCTGACTTGGCAATTAGCAACTCAAACACATGTGGCCACCTAATAAACAGAAATGCTGTGGTAGGTTGAGCAAACAGCAGAGCCTTGGGCAAACACTGGAGGATCCACCCAACATCCTTATGGTACATTCTGCACCTCTCTGGGAAGTTTCCTTATTTTTGCAGGTCTATGACAGAAATATTTATCTCTGTCAATGCAATGTAAAAAATAGGTTTTTTGGTCAGTTCTGATTTCTGTAGGGACTTTTCAAATTAGAGTTTTATGAAAGAATGGAAGCCCTGGCCCCATGCAATTCCTCTGCTGTGGATGTACCAAAAGATGAGCCAATGAAAGAACAGCCCTTTTTTATCCCAGAGTAATTTAGCTCATGTGAGAGCATCTTAAATACATCTCTGACCCTGCTGGGAAGGACTGAGCCACAGTAATGAAGCACAGCTTTGCTGAAGAGTGCTTCTACCTCCACCTCCCCAGCATGAATTTCTTTGCAATTACATCCAAAGCACTTGGCTTTTCCCTTTGAAAAGAGGCTGAATTACACTGTCAGCTGATTAGGAAATAACTGAAGTTTTCAGACTTGAAATAGTGTTCAAGGCACTTGATAGGCAGCAAGTTTAAGTTAGTAAGTGCCCTGAGGGCAGGGCACAAGGAACAGCATTTCCACTGCTGTTCAAAACTCAAATCACAAACCTTCATCACTTGTTCTCCACAAACCCGATACGTGGCTCTGTGTAATCAGTTATTCCTCAGCCAATCAGTGATTAAAATGTTACACTGAGTTACTACTATCAATAACCAGCTCTGCCACGAGAGGCAAACATTTCATGTAACACTGACTGACCCCAGGCAGAGCATGGGCATAGAACTGCCAACCAAGCAGCTACAGAACAACCTTCATTTTAACAACCTGACCATTCCCAGGCCCAGGCAGAACAGCTGCTAATCTAAACCAGGAGCTAGCAAAAACCTCCCTGGGACTGACCCAGCTGTCAGGAACACCAGTGGATGTAGAGAAGTGTAAGTTGTACAGAAAGCTGAGAAACAGCACAGGGTCTTCTGTTGGGCACAACAGGATGCATCTCACCTTTTTTCAAGTCCTGCATCTTTGCTGTGCAAAGGAGTGGATGCTTCCCAGCCTTGGGACACAGGTGATCTTACCTCTAGTACTCAACTCAGCATGACTTTAGGGCTGCTGGGTCATTTGGTCATTGCCTAGGCAGTAATTGTGAACCTCACAGACACTGCTTGTGTTTATTTGTATTATGTTTTAAACAAAAAAAAAACTGAACTTACTTTGCTCTGGGTTGATGTACTAATCCTGGGATCTCTTTATTAGATTTAAGTCTTGTGTTTGAACTGGCACTTTTTTCCTGAAACACACAAAAAGCACACAATAGCATCAGTATTTATTAAGCACACAAAGGTGACAGGCATTTGTCATCAGGGTGTCACACTTGGCTGGGTCCAGGCTCAACTGCATGAGAAAAGCTCAGCAAGAATTAAATGAAAGGTAACACAAGAGATGAAATGACCCCAGGTGGGCAATTTTTAAACACTCTGGGCTCGGTGGCATGTGGAATTGCCTCTGGGTCACTGGATGAAATCCAGGGATCAAACTCCATGCTGGCTGGTAACTCTCCAGCGGTCCATGGAAAATGGGGGGTGCCCATATAAATCAGTAACAACATGAGGTTCCACCTCCCCCAGAGCAAGGCAAAGCACTGGGAAGGCAGTCCCAGAGTCACCCAGCACCCCCAGGCTGGCTCAGAGCAGAGTGGGGAAACATCAGCATCGAGGAACTGTCTGCAGGAGGAAGCACATGTCAGATGTGCCAGGGAAGAGCAGCAACTGCTCAGCCACAAAACTGGGCACAAGGGGCCCAAGGAAGCAAATCAGCTCTGAAGAGCCCAAAAATAACAATGTGGGGCTGCTGGAGAGAGTCCAGAGAAGCCCATAGAGATGCTCCAAGGGCTGGAGCCCCTCTGCTCTGGAGCCAGGCTGGGAGAGCTGGGGATGTTCACCTGGGGAAGAGAAGGCTCCAGAGAGACCTCAGAGCCCCTTGCAGAGCATAACGGGGCTCCAGGAGAGCTGGAGAGGGACCTGGGACAAGGGATGGAGGGAAAAGAAAAGGGGAAATGGCTTCCCACTGCCAGAGGGCAGGGTTAGATGGAATATTGGGAAGGAATTGCTCCCTGTGAGGGTGGGCAGGCCCTGGCACAGGGTGCCCAGAGAAGCTGTGGCTGCCCCTGGATCCCTGGAAGTGCCCAAGGCCAGGCTGGATGGAGCTTGGAGCAACCTGGGACAGTGGAAGGTGTCCCTGCCCAGAGCAGGGGGTGAGACTGGATGGGCTTTAAGGTTCCTTCCAAGACAAACCAGTCTGTGTTTGTAGACAAGAACACAACCCTGTCCTTTGCAGAGGACCAGAACCATTAAAAACATCTTAAAAATGACCTGAGAGGGGAGAGTTGAGAGCCAGCACTGCTTGGTGAGACCTCCTCATCATGTCATGGGCTTCTGTAACCCCAAACTTAGTGCACACACGTATCTATTATCTCCAAAATCCTTCAGAGGGATACAGCCCCTTCCAGATCTTCCCAGTGCCATGTGTTAGGGAAAGCTGCTGGGGCAGATGGGAGAGGTCTGAGTCAAATCTTAGAGCTCACCCGCTCCACAAATCCCTCTGTATTTCTTAGGCATGTCACACCCATGGCAATTTAAGAAACATAAACCCAAGAATCAGTGTTTTTGTGGGTAATTTTGGTGGTTTTATTTAGCCTTCTTTAGTCTTTGAATGTCTGAATCACACAAGATTTTGGAAAGGGCTACTAAATAACTGAATAAAAAAAAAAGGGAGGCTGTCTAGCAGTTAATATTTTAATGAATAATTCTACAAGGGCTGTAAACATCAACTGCCTCAGCATATTTAACACTGTTTAATGCATATCTTCTAATCCCCCTAACCAGGAAACAGTGCCTTGCATGAAAATAGCAGTGAGAGAGAAACAAGCCCTTCTTCCAGCTTTAACAAGGGTGTCTGTGTTTGCAGCCACTGCCTGCTCAGCATCCTGTGATATCACGCCAGAGCAGCAGAACAAAAAACAAAATCACTTTTTTGAAAGCATCTTCCAATCTCAGCAGTGCCAGGAGGGTGTGACATGCACATGTTGTGTGTGATGAACACGTGTGCGCACAGACACACAACCCATGAGCTCATGTCTGACTCACATGGCTGTCAAAGCAGAACAAAAAGAGAGGGATGGGTCTCAAGGAGAAGACAACAAAGCTATAAATCAGCTAAACCCCAGCCTCCTGAGCCTTCATCTTCAGATCCACTCCATGGGACGGGAAGGGGAAGGGAAGACTCTGATCTACAGCTCCTGTGTTGGAAGCTGTGATAAATCAAGGCAGCACAAACTCAGCTTTCCACATCTCTGCTCGTGGTTTGGTGTCAGTGCAGCTCTATCAGCAGCTGGAGTCAGTCCAAATCCCAGCCTAAAGAAACTTCTGGCACTTAGGAACAAATAAAAAGACACAAGAAAAGTGTATGTTGCCTTCTCACTGTGGGTCCCAGAGCAATATTCAGAATATTAACTGACAGGCATGGGAAAAGAGAAATAAAATTCCTGTTTACTTGACTTCAAGATTCCAGAGTTTACTATTTCCCTCCTGTTGCTCCTGTTAATTACAACACCTCAATTATCTATTACAATTCTCCTATTTAAGCAAAGAGTATGTTACCTTCTCCATCTGTTGCTCAGCAGGAACAGACAGAAAAGGAAGAGTTAAGAGAAAAATAAAACCCAACCAGGTCTCAAATTAGCTCGTTGCTTTGTTTATAACTCTTATTTACAGCAGTGATATTTCATTGCACTGATCGAAATATTGGCTTGGATAAAAATAGATATTCAAAAATAATTCTTCCAAATGCAAACAAATACAATATTTTTTTTTTTTTTTTGGTCATAGCTTTGAAGACAAACTGACTCATCAGAAATTAATGGCTTGGCTTCTAATACTGAGCCAACAAAAACACCTTGAAATGCTTTAATGCAGTCAGATTGTTCTTCCTGACTGACTTGACTTTGGCTGAAGGGCCACTTCTTGCAGTCCAACCTCATTTTCTCCCTTATTTAACATTAAGTAAGTTACCATGTACCAAAAGAACCACAACTGGTTTTAGAGACTTAATCTGTTGCAAACTGAAATGAATATGCAGAAGCTTGGTTTTAATCTATCTCTGCTTACAAGGATTTTTTACAATAAATGCAGTAAATACTGCCTCACACCACAGGCTTGAAAGGAAATCCCCCAGCATGCTGCACTTGTAGAGCAGCAGTAGCAAAAAAGGAGAATAGTGGACATTTTATTCCACATTATTTTGCAATTAATCATTATCAAGGTAGGGCTGTCATCCAATCAAGGTGATTTCATGTGATAGATTTGTTAATTATTGTTAATTCCTCCATAAAGGATGCACCATCTCCAGGATTTCAGGGCACTAACAGATGGCAGTGACTCTGCTGCCAGATGCTATTAACACAGCAACAGCCACTACTGCCATTATAATTAAATATCTGTCAACATTTCCCTTGATGCCTCCCCTCTGACAAGCCCATTTCTAGAGACATGTGAACTTCATTTGAAGTATTTTGCTTTTCTTCATAAGGCTGCCACAGATTGACTCAGGTAAGCTGCTAACAGTCCTTATAAAATAATATTCCTGATTTATATCAAGGTGACACTTTTCTTCAAAGGAGCCAACAGCACCTTTAAACTGCTTTCTAGACCTGAGCAAATCATCATTAAAGTCAGTTAGAGGAAAAATGAAGTCTTTGCTTTCTTTTTATACCATAAAATATTCTTTAAAATAATTGTATTTGAAAAGGAGGAAGCAAATGCATCAGTTAGAAACGGACTGAATGATGAGATGTTAAATTTCAATATGCCAGCCCAGTGCTTTTTAACCTCACTCAGTCATGAGCACCAGCCTCAGGTAGTAATATCTCACATGGGCTGTTTGGATCCATCAGGATGAACAAGGGAGAAGCACTGACCCATGAGATTTACTCAAGTTTCCTTGCTTTATATGTACATAAGGGCTCATTTTTTGTGCTATCCTTTGGCAGGAAGAGAGCCTCCCTTTTTTTCTCTGTCTACCTGGAAGCAAAACCACCTGAAAACATTATTTAGAGTAACTTTATAATGAAGGGACAAATCAAATATGGAAAAATCCCAGATACTAGTCAAAGGAGATTATTCTTGGATGCAATTTCATCAGAGGAATCACATTAGCCCTGCCAGAATGTGTACAGGCAGAATGTGTACAGTCCAGGAGGGTGTCTGAAACAGAATGTTTTAATAAACACTCTTGCTGTGCCAGGTCAGCCCAGCATGAAGGAGCTGCCCATGATACCCCACCCCTGGCAGCATCTCCATCCTTAAATCCTTTTTATCCTATCATCCTTTTTCTCTCCAATAAAATTCCTGTCCTGTTCCTCCTATCCTGATGATAGAAGATGTATAAAAGCTGTCTGGACTTGACCCTGGGCAGGAGGTTCTAGACAGCCCTGCTTGAGTCATGGGGCTGGACCATGGACATCCAGAGGTCTCTTCCAACCTCATCCAGCCTTTAGCTCCATGATAAAGTATAAACAGAGCCTGGAAAAACCCACTTTTGAGTAGGTTTGTTGAGTTTTATCCCCAAGCAGCAGTGGGAGAGACTGAGGCCATTCAGGCATGCAAAGGGAAGGCAGCAGCAGACACAGTGCCTGGCATTCATTTTATGAAAAAACCTGATTCTGCAAAGCCAGCCAGCATCACGCAGTGAGTCTGCACTGACACAGGGAGTGTAACCCAGGCTTGGCAGGGAAAAATCCTGTGCTTTCATCAGGGATCCAAAACGTGTTCCAGAGGGCAGACCTCATCCTGAAACCAGCCACTTAATGGAGCTCCTCCTTCCCAAGGAAACTACTGGGAAATTCTGCTGTAGGAACCCCAGCTCCTGGAATGCAATACGGAAGAGCAGGATTTGTAAAGCCCCCCCCCCAAAAAAAAAGTTATTCAAAATGAGATAAAAACAGGTAAAAAAAAAGAAATGTGTAAATCCTGAGAAGTTTTCTGCAGCCCACCAAAAGGTCTCCATTGCTGAGAAGATAGGGAATGCTGCTTTCAGTGTTTATTTACCACTCATGCAGAGGGGCACACACAGTGGTGCAGTAACACATTGATAGTTATTTTTAAATGCTTTTGAGACGTTAAAAACTATGAAGGGATTATTTTCATAAGAACATTTAACACACCCTTTACACTCAACTCAAGCTGCAAGAGCTCAAAAATAAAAAAAATCCAGCCAAAAAAATAAAGTCAGGGGGAAAATAAAGAAGAAAACAAAGGAAGATGAAGGGAAAAGCTCCCTCTGGAGTGAGTTGCAGGATTTCTCTTGCAGTACCTAAATATAGTTCACCCTCAGCCCAAGTGAGTGGCCTTTGAGCTTTGATGGAGGACATCACTGAAGAGCAGGGGATAAAAAAAGGAGGGCAATTCCCACCACTGAAGGGTTTTCACAGAGCATGTATTTACTAAGTCTAATGGCTACAACTTTCTAAACATCCTCATCATCTTTTCTCCCAGTCAGTATTAGAAAGTCTGGATTAATTAGTTACAGTAACTCCAGTTAATTCTGTTGAGTAGCAGCCAAACACCAGGGTTTTGTGTCAAAAGCAGAGATGGGAGCAGCAGCTGGCCTGATGACAGGAAATTAGGACAGTTAAACAGATGAAATTACAAATAAGGGACATGAATGATAAATAAGTACTACCAACAAATCCTGCAGGGAAACTCTTCCCAGCAGCTTTCCATCCTGCTCCCTTTCAGAGCTCTGAGCTTTTATCAACCCAGATGGGTGAATCCTTGGGGTTTTTATAGCTCGGGACACTAAGGTCCAGAAAAATAAAATCTGGATTTCTATCTGAAAGTTCCTTTCTGCACACAAACTGATAAACCTCAAGGTGTCCTCTAGAGAAAACAAGAGGTGTAATCACTGGTGAAATGCCTCTGTTGTGAAACATGAGGATTGTGCTGCCCTGACAATCAGGGTTTTCTGGTTCCTTCCGTGCTCCTCCGCAGCACTCCGAAAGGTCAGCCAGGACAAGAAAATGAGCATAGCAGAGATAAATAAAGCCAGAACACTTGTCTCCAAAGGTGCATGAAGTTTCAGGTCACATGGGAAATTGCCTTGCTCGTGCAGTGGGAGCCCTGCCCACCCATGTAATAACCCCAGAGGGCACAGGCAGGAAGCAGAGGAAGGGACACGTCTGCAGGACTGCCAGCAGGAGAGGATTTATAAAATGAAGATGGGGAACATACCCTCTCCTTGACAGGAGGCTGAAAACTGCCCCTCACAGCTGTATGCCCCAGAAATCCAGGTGGCAAGGTGCCTTAGAGCACAAAGAACACCGGCATCAAAAGATATCCAAAATACTGCAAACAAAATGCTACGGGCAGGAAGGCGACCTGCTCTCCAGCTCTCATTAATACACCTGATCTGCAGTGGCTTGGGTACATCAGACTGGTTGAAACTTTTATCTAGCAAATAAAAAACAGATAGAAAAATGTTTAAAACCCCATTACTGATGACTTGGAAGACTAGGCTGACTCTTGAGGAAACCTCCGAGAACATTTGGCAACAAAAAGCACTTGGCAACCTTTCACTTCTGCAGGTATGTTGCTCTTCTGGATTGTAGAGCTACCCTAGATAACAAAACCTGTCTCAAAAATTAATTTTCTGCTTAATAAGCCTCTGTCATCAACTATTCTGTGTCTCTCGCTCAACCAGCTTTTACAAAAATACACTTATTTATAGTAAATGTAGATATTACTCATGCTCCCACTTCTTCAAGTGTGTCTCCTGAAGGCCTTTTTCCACCAAGTGCAGTAACACAGAAAGAGCTGGCAGTGAGCACGAAACAACAGGACTGGGTAAAGTCTGTGAAACGTTTACAGCCAGAGACAAATGGTGTGAGAGGGAGTTGGGGTGTCAGGGTATTCCTGCTCCATGAAGGCACCTTGCTGGAATGGCAGGAGTGTCATAGCACCACAGTTTTGCAGAACTTTTTACTAGGGTGTTTTTGAAGAGTTTTATGCACTTCAAACATATAGGAGAGAACATAGCTAGAGAAAGGGGGGTATCTTGGTTAAATAGCTGGGTCTACATTTTCAGCAGCTGTAGCAAATTCTTAAGCTGCTTTTCTAGAGCCAAAGCTGGTATTTTTCAGCCTGTTTTTGGAACATGCCCTACTTTAACCCTCTGTAAAATCAATTTCCTGAGAGATGCCTTCTCATGGAAGCAAAGCCTCCTGAGATCTTCCTGTGCTGTCAAAACCAAAAAAGACTGATGCAGAGGCACACAACTCCTCCCTCACTGCCTTAATACAATGTCTGGGGTTACACTGTAGGATGGGCTCATGGAAATGATGGTGGCCACCAAACAGCCACATTGAGGAGGTGGTAAAAATAGCAGTTGGTTCCCCCCACCTAAAAACGACAGCACGGTGATGGTGCTTCCTCTGGAGTTATGGTGGTCACTGGCTTTGATCTGTCAACTGCAGATTTGGGCACACTATGCTTATTACATTTTTCTTATTACATCCAAGCAGTTCCATAAAGTGCACTGACATTAACCAAGTCTTAACAGGGAATTTAGTAGGATACACATAAGATGGAGCAGCTCAGCCATGAGGAAAGGCTGAGAGAATTGGGATTGTTCAGCCTGGAGAAGAGAAGCTTCAGGGTGACCTAATTGTGGCCTTCCAGTGCCTGAAGGAGCCAAAAGGAAACATGGAGAGAGACTGTCTACAAGAAATGGAGTGCCAGGACAAGGGGGAATGGCTTCCCACTGCCAGAGGGCAGGGTTAGATGGGATATTGGGAAGGAATTGTTCCCTGTGAGGGTGGGGAAGCCCTGGCACAGGGTGCCCAGAGAAGCTGTGGCTGCCCCTGGATCCCTGGAAGTGTCCAAGGCCAGGCTGGACAGGGCTTGGAGCAAGCTGGGCTAGTGGAAGGTGTCCCTGCCCATGGGGCAGGGGTGGGATGAGATAAGCTTAAAGGTTCCTTCAACCCAAACCACTCTATGATCCTATGAAGATACTTTTCCCCCTCTTGTTCTAACCTGCGATTTAGAAAGGATGGAACAAGGGAAAACAAAGACAAAGTCTTTCTGGGTTTGTTGCTCATGATTAAGAGGAAAACCCAAACTAATTAAAGATGTGGTGCAAATGAAAAGATACTGTTACACCATAGGTAAGCAGAGTGAAATGGTAGCAAGAAATTATGAATGATGTAACCTTGAGAAGTCAGATAATAGAAATCCAAGAGTGGTGCTACTCAGCAATACAAATACATTCACTTCAGGAAGGGTTTGTGTGTTGCAAACCAGCAAGAATTCCCTACAATAAGCTCTCATTCTCCCAGCATTGTCCAAGGCTCTAATTTTGAGATTTTCAGTAACTGCAATTATGCAAATGCCATTGCTGGAACATATTTTGAATGTCTGTATTTTGCTTCTCTCAACGTCTGTTTTATTTGCATTAATTCTCAAATTTGCACCAGGCATAAGATTTAAGACCCAAGAGAATTAATAACAGGTCTTGCTACATGGCAAATTCCAGCACACCTGGGTAAAATGTGCATTTTAAAGGACGTAATAGTTGGAATATTATTAAGTATCACATATGTACTATGACACACACGAGGAACATTAGGATTGCAGGAGAAGCCTTACATCTGATCTGTGTATTTTGTACCACCTTCTCCTCGTTTTAGTTAGCAGTTACTTTTGAACAGCAGAAAGAATCATTATTGTTTCACAGACTACAGTGGCCTGCTCACTTACTGCATTTCCAATCCTCAGCTGTATAAGCATGGATTTTGCCTGGATTCTCCCAACACATTTATCTGAGAGTAATACTGAGAAGAGAAATCATATACATCAGAATGGAAGACAATAATAAATGGCTTAAAATTTTTATAAGCCATTTAAATCAGTAATGGAGGCTGGGTTTTAAGTGTTTATCTCCTCTAAGTTTCCTTGGAAGAAGAGCAGATAAATAAATGTAACTCTTAAGTGCTGGCAAAATGAGGCACCAATATATTCCAGTGAGGATGTAGAAATATAGCTCTGATGCTCAGGGTGGTGTGGGTTAGAAGATATCCAAATCAACACTGGGAGAAGAACTAGCCTAAAATACAACTACAGGCCTGGAAATACTCAAGTCCAACATTTAGGACATCAATGGTTAGATTCAATGATCTTAGAGGTATTTTCCAACCTCAGCAATTCTATGATTCTATCAACCTAAGATCACCAGTATTTCAGAGTCCCAAAACGACTGTATGCCTGTTAATTTCCACTATAAAATAGCCTTTAATTTCCACTCTGCTTTTCCATCCTCTCATCTTCTGCATCCCCTCTTCCCAAAACCACTCCTTGTAGGTGGGAGAGGACATGGGAGAGACTCAAAATGAGCTCTGCCCTGCTCTTGCAGAAGGCAGCAAATCTTTCCTCCAGGAAAGGCTCAGAGCCAGCCCGGGGTGGCTGTGTGCATCAGCCCAGCAGTGCATGAGCCCAGCCAGGGGTGGGATAAGGTGTCAGCTCCCTTGGGAGCAACCAGCCATGGAAAAGGAGACACCATGCTGTGCAAGATCAGGCAAGCAGGGATGGATCCATCGTTCACCCACAAAATTTCAATGTCTCTCTTGATCAGAATATGTAATAGCACAGTGAAACCCTACAAGATCAGTCTCCTCAGATCTTCACCTGGTATCAACCATCACAAAAGTAAGATATTTCAAAATACCACCCAATTGCACCACCCCAGGGCACGGACCCAAACCACTTCAACAGATTTCTGTCTAACCTGTTCTCCAAACTCCCATCCCACAGGTTTTCCCAACAGTCTGTCTTTCATTTCACCACTTCCCTGAAAGTTCAAACGTTTAACCTACTACCCAGCTTCAATCCTTGCCTGGTGCTTTCCTGCCTCTCTCAGGAGTCGTGGAGAAAAAACGATTGTCGTGCCTTTTAAAGCAACCTTTCCTATATCGGATGACTTGTTTCCTTCTGCATTTTTAGGCTAAACAAAACAATTCCTTCCATCTTCCATTACAGCTTACATTTGCTAAGTGTCCTATTCTTGTCATTCCCCTCTGGCTCTTCCCCATCTGCCCACATCTTTCCTACTGAGCACATTTCCAATTTCAGCCACAGTATTTAAAGCCCCTCTGAAGTCAGGATGGATCACATGCATTGCCACATGCATTTTTTTTATTCCTGTTTTTAATTCATTACCTCAAACAAGTGAGGTTGACCTACAATAGATACAGGGTGCACCTGTAAACTATGCATTCATACTCAAAAAAAACTAAAGTAAAAGAATGTTGAAGGAGAAATTAGCTGAGCTCACCTTCTCTAATGGCTACAAAACATTTGTGGTACAGTGCTCAAGATGTCTCTCACACCAAAAACGTTGGTGGGGATGGTTTGTCTTCTTGCCTCAATGCTTGAAATATTAAACAAAACAATTTGGTGCTAACATAAATACCAGGAAGCAAAAAATCCACATGTTCTATGACTAACAGACCATCAGGTCTCCTTAAAATTAACCAAAATCACATGCAACATGCAAAACAGGTGTTCTTAAATCATTTCTATTTTGCTATCTAAGCAAAACTGGCTTCCAAGTCTATAGTTGATTTCCAGCCATTTGCACACACCAAGTTTTAACACAAGCTCTATTTTCTTTTCAAGTGAGGTGAGTGAAAAGATAAGCACCTCTAAAATTTAACAGGGTTGTCCCATCACAGGAATGTTGGAAAATAATGGACCAAACAAGAAAGCTCTCTGTCTGAGCCAGAAGTGAACTCCAATGCATGGTCATCGGTATAGTACTTACAATGAGGAGAAAACTAGAGTTTAGTGTGGAGATATGGCCTCATTTTTCACTGCAATGTTGTACTATTAGCATTCAATTACTTCCCTACACTTAATTAACTCCTTGTTGAATCTTAATGTGATAATGAGAACTTTAATTCAAACCATATACCATGTCAATGCTATGATCCTAACAGCAAAAATAGATTTTATTTAAGTCACCCAAGCCCCATAATTCCTTTTTATAACACTGTGATTCATATAAAAGCACAGCAGATGCATCAGGACAAGAATCTTCCCTGATTGCCACTAAAAAGATTAACAAAATCTATTTTGAAATCAAAATCAGTTGGCTGTGATTAATAGTTCTCACTTGTTCACCTATCTGCAAACTGAGGAGCAGCAGAGATGGTGATCAAGGTTCTCTGGAGATCCTGTATGTTCAAGTACCTGGTTAGATCATTCACTCTGACAAAACTTTCACCTTTTGAACAACCCACAGCAGAGACCCCACGATATGAATCCCTCTCTTGGCCCTTCTATGCCTCACACTTCATAAACACTGAAACCAGACTAGAGACCTACCAAACCCAGAGCATCAAGACCCAGCAAGGAGCTCACTTGACCTTCCAGCAGGCTCCTCAACTCCATAAGAAACGCCAACAACAAACAGATCATGTAACTTTACAAAGAAAACTGGAAACATCATGCTTGGCACTTAGCAGCCAAACCTAACAAACCCTAGACTTCCCAACCTGAAGGATTGCAATAGCAGTTTTGAAACAAATGGAGGTATGAAATGTGTGTGAGGATCATGTGTTTCCCCCACCAGTGAAATGTGGAACTGCTCTAATTCCCTGACTCTTCATGAAGAGCACAACCTTCCACACCACCGAGGCTTGGGGATGCATGTCCTTAACAAAACATGCCTAAATTCACTGCTAACAGTTTTCCTGATGTAAATTTCAACACTTTGCTCCTGGATCTTCAAAGCACTTGAAGGACTAGAGGTCCCTAAACGTCCCTAAACAGGGAGGTGCCTAAATCCCCTGTAGGTCAATGGTGCACAGGCCCACTCACTGCTCTCCTGAACCATGGCCTGCGCAAGTCCTCCAGCATGTGCTGAAGACTTGCAGTTATCAAACAGCATGATAACAGGAATGACTCCATGCTGGAAGGACTCTGTTCAGAACAGCTGGGTAAGGCCCGCAGGGAGGGAAAGCTGACGGGGAAGATGGGTGAACAACCTGCCGCAGGAACAGCATCCTGTGCTGCTGGCAAAACTGCTGAAATAACCTTCAGCAGAGAAAGGAAGGGCGAGCAGCAGATGGGGATCACAAGATGAGGGCACATTTTATGATGTTTAAACTTCACTTAAACAACAGTGATCATCTGAGTGTAATGAGCAGAAGGAAATAGGTTTCTTTCAGCCAAGGCTCTTGTACTCCTCTCTTCTAAATGGAGAGTCACACATGGCCTAAACTTACAGCCATAAATAAGCAGGTGGTAACATTGCACTGTCCTAATTAAGTTCTAGGGTCATTAAATCCTTTCTGTTACTATGCACAGGGCTTGCTGCTTTGCCTCAGCCATTGCAAGGCCTGGCCATTCACTGCTCACCCGAGTTCCTGCCTCAAACCTGAGCTCCTGTGCCCATGGACTCTCTTCTCCAGCCCTCTCACGGACTTTCCTGCTGCTTGGCAGCACCAAGTGAGCAATCTGTGACCACGAAGCCCCAAACTGGGATGGTTCTCAGCTCTCTTCCCCATCCCCTCACTTCTGAAAGGGCACATCAAGCAGCTTACTCAGCAGCTGGGGTGCAGGGAATGCTCAGGAAGTTGTCAAGGCTTATCTGGAAGACAAATGCTTAGATGATTAGCTAGTCTGTTCATAATCCTCAAATTCAGAGTTTAGTTTAAGCCCCAAATTCCTGGGGCTTAAAATTGCTTTCAATTAATTTTAATACTAGGCATGTTGGGCCCTACAGCCACCCCCATGGACACTGAGCACATGCTCTCCTGAACTGACCAGAAACTCTGGCCAGCATTAATAACACAATATGTGTTCTGAGAATATTTTTCAATATCTAAAGGTATTTATTCTCCTGTCAGCAGGTCCCTCTCTCATTAAGAGTGCAACTTCACTGTCAGTTTGGAATCATGGAGTGGTTTGGGTTGGAAGGGACCTTAAAGCTCATTCTGTTCCAAGCCCTGCCATGGGCAGGGACACCTTCCACTGTCCCAGGCTGCTCCAAGCCCTGTCCAACCTGACCTTGGACACCTCCAGGAGTGGGGCAGCCACAATTCATGGCCATTTGACTGAGATCTGACACTAAACAAAGAAGACTGCAGAGGAGAAACCACAGATGTATCAGGACTAAGTCCTTCATTCCAAGAATTCAATAAGCTGGACTTCCCAAGTGAATTAGGAAAGCAAATTTTGCGGCATAATTATCTTGCTAAAAGACAGAAGGATCTCTCAAAGTGTTGTTTAAAATTCTTTAACATTGAAGTATTGATTTAAACACTGTAGAGTTACTATTTATCACAAAAAGCAGAGAAAAGTGAATAATTTCAAGACAAAAAACTAATAAAATAACTAGTAATACGATTTAATTCTACATGGAGCACTCTGCTTCTTGTTATATTTGGTCTCAGCTATCAGCCTAGTGTAAAAGCCAGCCAAGAATTCTTCAAGCCCTGCCAGAGCTACAAATACTAGCCAAAAATATTTGTCATATCACAGCTCAGTTTCCAAAAAGTAAGATGCTGGACTTTTACAGCCAGAAAAATACAAGGCACAAAGGACAATAAAAAATGAACTTACTTAATATTGTTGGAATGCATCAGATCAAACGAATCCAAGTACTCTTAATCCTGTAGGACTGCAGCATGACAAATACACTTCATTTAGATACTCAGCCCCCGTGAGTCAAACCAGTCTGGAAGATTCAGCCTCACAATTGCTGGATGTTACTCAATTAGCGTGAGGCAATGATTTCCAGCCCTCAGCAACCGAGGCAGCCTCCTCCTCTGGAGAGCCAGACAGCTTTACCTTGGATTAAACTGATCGATTTTTCCACTGTGTGCACAGAACAGCATCGTCAGGCAATTTGAGTTCACTGGCCACGTTATTAATGGACTTTGCTAATTTTTTCAAAGCACTCATAAAATACAAAAACATGGTGTCTTAGAATGAGGTGTAATTGCAGCAGCAGCTTCTGCAACACGTGTATGTCCAAGGAGAATGTGTTGACACAGACATGCCCTTAAGAAGTTTGGGCTTTATATTTCCTTACTGTTGGGTACAATATCTTCAGCCACAGGCAGTCTTATTAATTTCAGCCAGCCCACCTGCTGCAGTAAGCCCTTCTCCCAGGAGAAAGACACCAGCAGGAATGAGTGTCTCCCAAAGAAACCTGTTTGTTGTGTAACTCAGAACCCAGACATTCAGTAACACTAGTCAAGGTAAATCCCATGTATGAACCTAACAAATTAGGAAAACATTAGGAACGCTATTTCTTCTTCTTGGATCAGGAAAAAATTAGGAGCAAACCCAAATTCTGCATCTTGGCTCAGTCACAGGTGTGCAGATGCCCAGCCTCCAAGCCAGGAAAGCTGCTCTAAGATCCTGTTTTCACCCACCCTACTATAAAGCATCAGCAATGCTCACCTGTCCAACTAGAATATTTACCCACCGAAAGTGAAAAAATGCCCCGAAAACTATCAATGACTGGAATCAGGAAAGTTCTTCAAATGAGTTCATGTGTAAATATATTGAAGGTACTGACTCTGGAAGAAATGTAAAGCAGAATTTGTGTACTATTTTAAAGAGGATGAGAAAACCCTCCTCCAAGCTCATTTTGACATAGTATAATGATGTCAAAAGTTCACTACTTACATGTCTGTGCTTATTGATCAGAGTGGCTGAATCTAAGCTTTGACTAATACCAAAGTGCAAAGCTGGCTGAGAAGAAGGTACTTTACAATGGAACATTGTTTAAATGGAGGAATACATCAAGTAGGATTTTGCTGGTATCTGTCCTGGAGCTGGATTTTCACTAGGGACTGGGATGATGAATAATAATGAACTGGAGACTACAACTGCCTTCCAAAAGCCCAGAGAGCACCAAGCCAGGAAAGGCTCAGTTTTGCAGGATTCAAAGTTGTCCTGACAACTTGGGAGAGATGTCCTGAAAAAGTCCGGAGATCATTCCAACAAGGCCCAAGTCCTAGGTAGTACACCAGCAGAAATAACCAACAGGATACAGTAACACATTGATATATCAATAATAAAATAACCAACATGGAAGCACTAGCTTATGCAGTAGCTGTGCTGGACAGGATCTAGAAGCTTGCTGGACACCAGCCATCAGCATCCTGCTCTTGCAACCAAGCCAGGCCTCGTCCTGATGCATCTAGAAGCTGGGGTGGCTGCAGAATGAGTGACTTGGCTACAGGCACCAGGAAGGTGTCAAAGAACAACGGCTCCACATGAAGTGGAGAAAACACTCCATGAACTAGAGCTGCTCAGCCTCCAAGGTGACAGCAGTGAGACAGAATGTTCTCCTGCTCCCCATACCTACCACCACCCCAAGGACTAACAAATGGATCAGCAACATGAGGATCTGGATGGCAAAGTGTTTAACTAACAGTTTGATGGCAGAGCTCCAGCCCTTGCGCTGTATTCTTCACAATCCCAACATGCCTTCCCTCCTCTATCAATCCTATTCCTAGCTATCAATCCTATTTCATGCATTCTCGATCCTTTTCCTAGCCCCCTCCCACAACTTTGTTCCTGACAACTTCTTTATTCATGTAAGGCAATGAGCTTGAAGCAAGAGCAGAATAATTATTTGGTATCTCCCACCCCAGTGTTAAGTTCCTCTAAACTCAATTAATCACGAAGAACCGCTGGCAGCTCCCTATTTGCCAGCAAGATACACCAAAGTAATAAGTGATTTCACATTCTGCTTTTGAAGGCAAGCTATTAAATTCACATACTGTATTACTTTAATCAAGAATAGTTAATTAAGCTGTTCCCCTGATATGAATTTTTATCATTCTGCACCAGCCATACATTACATTTTTACAACTGAGTCTGGGCCCATGATGCATGTTTGCAATCTGTCTTTCCAAATTAATCTGTCACCACTTGTAAACTCAAAGTGGATCCAATACATCTGGTCTCAAAGGTAACTGGGCCGAGTTTGGGGACACTGGGGACTGGAGGGTGAGGGATGCTGAAGCACCACTTCACAAAAGGGTTTCAATGAATTACAAGCCACCCACCACGGCACAAAACACACTGTAAATATTTTAGTCTGTTTGCCTTGGTTTATCTCCTTAAGTGAACTCGGCTTCATGCTCTATGCTACCATTCATAAAATCAACTCAATAACTTATATGCTCATAGTAATCATCAGCATCCATAATGCAGGAGTCCTAAGTGCAGGCCATAAAGCAAGGGAGATCTGGAGTGTCAGGTTATTAAAAACATTAACATATGATATGAATCTAAGTCTAAATTTATTACAAGCAAAAACCCCTCAACAACTTTCTGTTCCAGGAGCTTAAGGACAGGCTAATAGCACAATGTTTTTCTAGAAAAACAGACTTCAAACACAGCAGCCAAGGAGCCAGATATGGATCTCTTATCTTTTAAAAGTACTCACAGAAGTAGAATAGCAAAAAGAAAAAAAAAATTACATCACTATTTGGCTATGTGACTTAATCATAAGAAAATAGGTTTATGAAGTAAAAAAGTGAACAAAATGAAAACTTGGACAAGTTTTTCAAATATTAACTGGGAATACTCTGTTATTATGCTGTGAGAATCGGCTGGAATTTACCCCCAGGAAAATAAGGAACATAGAGAAGATGTGTCATACCATCTAGCCTTTTGTGAATCTATGCCATCAAGTCAAGCCAAGCCTTCCATAATCCCATCCAACCACTTTTATTTAGGTTTTCTAAAAGGCAGACTGATGAGGTTGATGTGAACTGGCTCTTTTCACACCTCACAGTTTTACTTTTTTTTTTAAGGCAATACAACCAAAAGAGGCGGTTTAACACGGGACTGCTGGATCCCCAGCTCCATCAAGAACCCACTGAGCTGGCCCTGGCAAAGCCCCTGTCTGTGGAGACAAAAGGAGAAGCACATCAGAGCACTTAGGTCACTTATCTTTTAATGAAGACAGAAAAAACAACTATATTTTGTTTATTTTAGTGAGAAATCAAGTGCAGCCAGAAAAACAGTTACCAAAAGCCAAGCAGGCCCACAAGGAATATGCAAGTCTACTCCATGAGCCCTTGAATTGGCTCTTGGGCCTTCTATGTATTTTCCCCATTTAAGAGATTTGTTTACATAAACTCACAAATATGGGTATTTACATAGCATGACAGAATGGTGTATTTAGAGATTTTAAGTAGAGGAACATTCTTTCAGGCCCATCATAAAATGAAAGCATGCCAAACTTTAACTAAAGAAACATGTTCTAACACTGAGAAACTTTTATAATTAATCCTTGCCTTAAATCATCTCAGAGAGAGTTATGAGTCTAATTACCGTCAGTTGAGAAATTGCTCATGTTACTGAAATGGCTGAAACCAGACCCTGGCTAACAGACAATCTGAATCCCTCCCATCCCATGACCAATTTACAGCTAAGCCCTGACTCACTGCATTAAGTCCGAAAATATTTCTCGGCATTAGCGACAGCTCATTGCAGGAGGAACAACGGACACAGGATTGGGGGGAAAAATCCCCTCCAAACTCCACTGCTTCACAGAAGGGAAGATAATACGTTGCTAAAATAGCCTTTTTTTGATGTTGTGATTTTTTTTTTTTTTTTAAGATCAGCAGGGCTATTCTTAGAGGAGTTACGTGGTGTGCAGGTTGCAGTGAGCGGAGGCTTGGCCGGTGGCCAGCCCTGGCTGGGTTTGCTGTGAGGCTGAGCGATGCCTTAGCTCGGGGAGAGATTCCTGCTTGCTTTTCTAACGAAGAAAAGGAAAAGAGGATGCAGAGAACTCCATACACAACCAGCTAAGAACAAGCTGTACTCTGGAAAGATGTGCCACCGTCTCCTCGCCATCACCCAAGGCCTGTTTCGGTGCTGAATGTTTTCCCCAGGAAGGAAACGAGTGTAAACACTTCAGAGGCAGCGTTCCCATACGGATGTTATTCTTTGGAAGAGCTGGGCAGGATGCAGTGACTTAGAGAGCCAGGAGATCTCCAGCAGCAACAAATCCCACAAATATACAAGCTGCTAAACTTGTGAACGCAGCCAAGCCCTTGCGAAAAAAAGTAAGGCACGTTTTGACCTTGACTCACTCTTAGACACTGTGAAGCAACTTGAAGCTGGTTATTCCAGAGCCCCACCAGTCAGCTGAAATGGCTGAGATTTCCTATGCCTAGCTCAGGTGATTGCTTGTCTAAGGAAATGAGCTCTCCAACTCTACAAGAAGTTGCTGATGCCAGAGAAGCTGCTGACACCCCATTCCTGGAAGAGCCCAAGGCCGGGCTGGATTGGGCTTGGAGCAAACTGGGACAGCAGAAGGTGCCCCCTGTCCATGGCAGGGGGTGGGACTATCCAATCTTTAAGGTCCCTTCCCACCCAAACCAGTCTGTGATTCCATGATTCCATGAAAAGGAAAGGGTAACGTGGCAAACGCACAGCATTTCAGCAGAAGTGCCACACTACCAGCATTGCTCCAACCAAAACACCCTCTGTGTTCCACCACACCTGAAAGCCAAGTCTGCCCCTCCTCTCTCACACAGCAGCTTTGTTTCTTTGAAAGGCTAGAGGAAAGGAGAAAAACAAGGGAAAAGGGCAGCCTGATAGCACTCCCTCCCAAACTGTCCCTCCCCACCATGGAGCCCAACATCCAAATGTCCACAGAATCACAGTTTGGGTTGGAAGGCACCTTCAAATCCATCTCATTCCACCCCCTGCCATGGGCAGGGACACCTTCCACTACCACAGGTTGCTCCAATTCCTGTCCATCGTGGCCTTGGACACTTGCAGGGATCCAGGGGCAGCCAAAGCTTTTCTGAGCAACCAGTGTCAGGAAGAATTCCTTCCAAATATCCAATCCAGCTCTGCCCTCTAGCAGTTTAAGGCTATTTCCCCTCAGTTTTGTCACTCCAGACCCTATTGCCAGGTCCCTCTCTCTTGTAGGCCCATACTGGGGGAAGAGGACAGCACAACACCCCTGCATCACAGAACTTTCCCCTCAACAGGTTGTGCCCTTTTTTTAACACCCTGGGCTTTGGAAACTCCCCCCAGCTCACTGTCCTGGAAGCACAAGGATAATAAAAGTACTCATTTGGATGAAATTCTGGGGAAGAATTGGTACTATACGAGCCCATTCTTGCTGTGTTTGCAGGCAGAGCAGCTGCTTCTGATTCCCAACACTTGCCTTCAGGTGCTGCTGCAATACAAACTACATTTAAATACATATACACACACACACACAATTATAATATGATTACCTTATTAAGAAGCACTGGCTTTATGATCCCATGCAGAGATTATCCGTTGGCTTATTTTTTTTTAAAGCTGCCTGTCTTTGATGGTATCCCATGGAAAGATTACATATTAGATAGAGCAGCACATGGTCCACACAGACCAAATGTGGGAGATGAAAGCAGAGCACCCAGAGCTCTGTTTGAGCTCCAACACTGCTTCTTTCAGGAGCAAGGAACAAACAATTTAAAGAAAAAAAGAAAAAAGGATTTTCTTCTCATTGAGAACAAACATGAAGCTGCATATTAACTTAGGTCAGTATTACTTTAGTATCTGCATAAACCACTGCTTTCTATCAGAAATTATTCATGAATTATTCAGGAGATTTTTTAACATACCTACGTGCAATTCCAAACTCTGTACGCACAAGAGTCTGAATTATCTGCTCAGCTTTTTCAGTACTTGCCTTTACTGGCATAAACTTATTTCCATAGAGATTTTCTTTCCATCCCTGACTTTTTCTTACTTAAAAAAAATCCTGAACTCTTGAATGTGATATTCTTGCATTGTTTCCCCTCCTCCCAGTCCAATTTCTTACTCTTCTTTCCACCAGCTGAAATGCAGAAATCCCTTCCAACACACATTTGAGTCTCCCAGCTGCCTGCAGAGCAGCTGGTCTTGGCTATCCACAAAATCAAAGGGAAACAACTGAAATCCAAAAGCTGAATTATAGTGAAAAACAGATGAGGCTGAGCTCCTTCCAGCCCTGCTGTAGGAATACACAGTGCAGAAGGATGGATACACTCACTGTTTCACTCCTGGAGGTGGCTGAAGCACTTCTAGTTCAGCTAGAGGCAGCCCAGCTCCTTTTTCCTGGGGGGCTGCACACCCATTCTGCTTTAATCCACCACCAGGGATAAATCCCCCTCCTGTGTCACCCATCAGCTCCCTGAGGGTCACACCATGGCTGCACAGAGCCCTGGGCAGGCTGTGGGTGAGGCTGTGTGCGCTTCCCAGAGCTCCCAGAACGCATCCAGTTCACACCAGCTCCTGGGGAAACCTGCATCTGCCAATCCTGTCACCCAGCAGTTAAGGCTAAAGGGCTAAAGGACCTGTTAATGCAGCTAGACCTCTTCCCCAGCAGCTCTTTCCCTTTCTCTAGAGAAGACACCATCAAATCAAGATCTTTCCTGCTGATGTGTGCCCTCACATCCCAAAAAGCCTAACCCTGGGTAGCCCAGCCCCTGCATTTCCCTGGAAGAATTAAGAAGAAAAGAAGTCCACTGAAGAATGTTCACCACAGTTTCAAGTAATTTTGAGCAAAACACCATTTTCTCCACTACAAATGTCAAATATTTCCCACCTTTGCTCACATCTAGTGGTGAAGCACAACCAAAATATGGAACAAGCAAACACAAAGCTCCAGATTGCAGTGGTGGGAATGTTCCTCCTCAAGGATGATGTGAGCATAAAATTGCCTAACAGATGGAAAGCTAACCAAAGCAGTGACTATTGAAACAGGAAAGTAACATTTCATGCTTGTTTAGTACAACAGACATTGTCTACTTGAAACTTAGTTAAATAACCAGTGCTACAGCTTGTGCTCCTGGGGGTACTCCTCACTCTTGGATCTTCTAGTTTATGTTGCCTATAGAGGTATTTTTTAACATTGCTTACTAAATAACCAGGATGAACGGGGGAAAAAAAAACAAACAAAAAATAATTTAGGTGATGAAAAAAGCCTCATGTGGATTCGACTGGAGAAAAATTGGCATTTTTGGTGTAAAACAGGAGACAAAACCCAAGTTATTTCAAAACAATAATGGTACAAAGCGGACTGGGAGTTTCTGATTTTCTAATTCCAGAACAATGGGGCAACAGGGCTTTTAAAAAATAGTGGCCTATTCAAAGCTGAAAACATTAGTTTGAAAAAATAAGTTAGAAAATTGTCAAATAATGACAGCTCTGGATTATGCAGCACACTGCTATCATGTGCTGTTCATGGCAAGAAGAGAAGTTCAGGGCTGCAGAGAGCCCTCTGAGTCTCTTCTCACCTCTCCTAGTGGTGCTTCTGCTCCTTTTTCCATTCCTCCTTTACCCCTCCAGCCTCTTCCTGGGATGGTCACTTAACTCCCACTAACACACATTCCTCTTTGGGCTCTGGACTGCTTCAAGGTCCCTTCCACCTCAAAACTTCTGAGATTTTATGGTTAAATCCCCAAAACTGGGTGTTGGAGATCTTCACATTTTTCATTTGACCATCTTCAAGTTCACCTCCTTTAACTGCCCTTCAAAGACATTAGTTAGGAAAGCTTGCAGAAGAAACCACTTTCTACTGAAAAAAAATACCTGCAGTATAAACAAGTTCTAGCCAAAACTGACTCTATCTGCCTGAAACCAGCCCTGAAAGTCACATCCCTCCAAGGGCTTCACCTCAGCTTCAAAACA
Organism: Hypocryptadius cinnamomeus; assembly: GCA_013400635.1. Lineage (NCBI taxonomy): Eukaryota > Metazoa > Chordata > Aves > Passeriformes > Zosteropidae > Hypocryptadius > Hypocryptadius cinnamomeus. The sequence goes on from VYZP01055651.1 coordinate 65,125, forward strand.
TCAAAATTAATAAATTCATAGAACCACAAAGGTTGGAAAATCCCTCTAAGATCACTAGTCCAACCATTGACTCAGCACTGCCAATGCCACCACTAACCACCCCCCCAGACATCACATTTGTTCTGGTTTGGGGTCTAAAATGGCACATCCCTCCCTCCCTCCCTTTTCCAGATGCAATACTGTATTTACACTGAAACTGAGAGATCACAAAGGTTGAAGGGGTAAACATCTAATGAAGCACCTAGGGATGAATTTGTTGTCATCTCCATGCTCTACAACGGTCTGAAATCAGCACCTCACCAGATATGGAAATCCCAGACCCTGCATTTCCACCACAACCACTTTGACTCTAGGAGTCCCTGAAAAGAAAGTGTGAGCAGACCACATTATATCTGAAATCAAATGTGAAGAGATGAAAGGCTGAATTACTTTGCCACTATCACAAGGAAGTCAGGAGTGCTCCAAACTCAGATTCTCAGGCCATAGCAGCTGCCTGGATTTACAACTTTAGTCTCTATCAGTGACTTCTGATGATTTTAGGTATTTCTGCATGATCCATTCTGCCTGTATCTTGCCTTATCCTCTGTTCCAAAACAGCAGAGTTAATAATTAACACCTACTAGGCAACTGCTGAATAGCAAGTACCAAAACAGAGGACAGAGAGCTTCTGTATCCTCTTCTCTTGCTGACAGCTTGCAAAATCCTACAGCTCATCCTTCTTAAAGCTTCAGTTCTGCAAGTGTGGAGATGGTCATGCTCTTTAAAAAAAATAAGAATAAAAAAGCATCTGAAGGTTCCTGGTCCTCACAATCGTGGAAATAACTCTTAAATCAAGAACTTGACACCTTGCCATGACTGCTGACTCCTCTGTTTCACCAACAGCTCTGTGTCCATCCTCAACAGCATCAGCTTTCCCAGAGAGGGGGGGAAAATCCCAGGCAGAAACTCACCAGTTAAAATGATACAGGCATGGAAACAACACATCCTGTAACAGAAAATGACCTGCTTCCACAAGTGACAGTGGGAATGTCTCTGCAAGGTTTTGCAAGAATCCTTTCCACCAACAATGTGGGCTGGTCCTGAACCATGTTCCTGAGAGCTGCCCATCACTGATGATATATTTTCTCCACCATCAAGACCACAATTACATGTTGCTCCTGGACACTGTTATTTTAACACACTTTGAAAGAAACAGAATTACATATTTTTAAGCTTTCTACTTTAAAATCACATTCATCAAGAACTTGAAAAATCGTATCATTCTACCTCTCCATAGGGCACTGTGCAGATTTATTCAACAAAGGGGGAAGAAGGAAACAAGGTCTGGTCTGAAGCAATGCACCTGGAGCTCAACAACTTTTGTATGATTTTCTGACTTGCTAAAAATATTTATTAATGATGTTCATTTATCTTCCAAATTTTCAAAATTAAATACTGGAGGAAAAATGAATACTTCTTCACCAGAACCATTTTAATGGAATCCAGAAGAAGAATATTAATACCCAGTGCAATCGTTTCCTTTGATGTCTATATAATATGTAGTGACCCGTAAGTGGAATGAGCTAAAACTGTCATAAATTCATTATGAGAAACCATTCTTTGAAGAATATCAATGCAAATTTGAAATGAAATGAGCAATATGGAAATGAGCTAATTGCACAGCGTTTAAAATAACTGGCTCCAGTAGCAATGTCCTTTCTGTGCACTTCTATTTCAGCTGCAAAAAACACTGGAGAGGCTGGGTTATGAAAATTGAAATGCTGTAATTACTTAGTACTGATAGTGATAGGGCAGCATTCATTTAGGATCTCAGACTCTGGAGGAAAAAAGAAATCCAAAGGATGATTCTATAATTCTCATTTCTCTGAGAAAGGGAACCTCAGATGGCACACAGCACGAAATGTGCCAACCTAGGCCCTGTCAACAAAGACTGGAGGAAAATACTATATATTCCCAGGGAGTTTTCTAGGTATCATTTTATAAAAGTAGAATGCCAAATTTCTCTTAGTATCCTACAAAGGTTTGGCTTGGAAGAGACCTTAAAGCTCATCCCAGTGCCACCCCCTGCCATGGGCAGGGACATCTTCCACTATCACCAGCTGCCCCAGGTCCCATCCAACCTGGCCTTGGACACTTTCAGGGATGGGCTTCCAGGCATCCAGGACTGTAAAGGTGTTTTCCTCCCTGGGTCTGGAATACACCTTCCCCCAGAGGAGCCCAGCCCTGCTTTGTCCTCTGTGTCCCTGCTCAGAGCAGCTCTGCCTGGAGGAAGCCCCACCTTTGCCCTTGCAGGAGCCCGGGGCAGGGGTGCCCAGCCCATCCACCTCCTTTATCCCAGTGTGAACCCTGCCACCTCGGGCAGAAGGAGCTTGGTATTAGACCTCTCCCTCCTTCACCTACTTAATTTTGAATTTTAATCCCTGGCTTCCCTTTACCCACTGATTTTGGAGCTGCATCTCTGCAGCGGTGGCTTTTGTTTTGTGGTTTGTTTCTTCAAGTGGAGGGAGGAGAGCGCAGATGTGGAGCAGCTCCATGCTGGGCTGTGAGGAACCCGTGGGACCTGTTCCCACAGAGCTGCCCTGGGCCCTGGGCTTTGGCTGACACAGAACCTGGGCAGAGTGGATGCCTGTCCCTGTGGGAAAATGTGTGAGGGAGCAGGCTGGCTTTGGAGCCCTCCATTCCTGCTCTTTCCTAACTTTCAGCAGCACAGGAGCTGGATGGGTGAACACCACAGGAACCTCTGCACATTATCCCACCTCCAGGCACATCTGCTGATGCTCACTTTGTCCTTTTAGCACTCCTGTGCCCCAGGACCCAAAGAAAAAGGGCGTCTCAATTTCTTTTTCCCCTCCCACAATGACCCAAGCTGCATTTTGCTGCGTGTTTTTGTGGGTTTCACCCTGCCTGGACTCTAACACAAGAACCAACAACATCTCCAAGTTTTTCATTAAGCTGAGCCTATATATATATAGGCTACTTGTGCTACATCTATATGTACTGGTATTCCATACCTAAAGAGGCTCCAAGAGAGATGGAGAGGGAATTTGGACAAGGGTCTGGAGTGACAGCACAAGGGGAAATGGCTTCAAACTCACAGAGGGCAGGGTTAGGTGAGTTACTGAGCAGAGGCTCCTCCCTGTGAGGGTGGGGAGGCCCTGGCACAGTCGCCCTATCCCTGGAAGTGCCCAAGGCCAGCTTGGATGGGACTTGGAGCAACACGGGCTAGTGGAAGGTGTCCCTGCCCATGGCAGGAGGTGGCACTGGATGGGCTTTAAGCTCCTTCCAACCCAAACCAATCTGGGATTCTGTGACCTGAAAGCAGACAGGAAAATAAGGGGGGAAAGATGCAGAGAAATTAATAGCCTCTCTTTTATATACAGAAAATATAGTTCTAGATATCCATCCTTTACAGTGGATAATGAACCAGGATGAAGTTTTCCCAACACTTGTACTGGAGCTGACCCTGTGCTAGTGGAATGGGGCTCCTGGAGGATGTCACAAGCAGCAAGGAAAGCAAACAAAGGGCCAGCAGGATTTATCACACCCAAACTCTTCAGGATGGACAAAACCCAGGAAAACCTCTTCTTTCTAAGGGCTTGAAGGCTCTCAGGCATTTTTGGTTTCTTTCCCCTTATAAGCAGAGCATGAGCAAGTTCTATCCTGAAATGGTGTGTTCTGAAACACTGCCACGGCACAATGGTTTAAAATGAATAATTAGGACATTAGAAAGAGAAATCCTCACACTGGAATATGCATTAATATGTGCTAACTTCAGTTTTTACAAAGCTCTTCACCAATGTACTGCACAGTGCTGAAATAAAAATGCAGTTATGCATTTAAAACACTGCAATTCAAAGCTTGCCTAGCAATAATAAGCAGCACTGGCTTTAAGTATTTTAAAGTACCAAATTAATTGTATTTCCTTGCTGAAATTTGCCCTTGTGGTATTTTACATCTGTAGAAAGGAAAACACCACAAGTACCCCTGATAAACTTAGTGGTGGCTACTCTATTCCTTTCAGCTGGCTTATTTCTTTTTTGTTTATTTTTTTAGCACCTAGATTGGGCAGGTTGGTAATAGAATTAAAATGTATTTTCCCAAATTGATGTGGAATTCAACATATACCAATCTTTGCACTGCACATCAAAAATATTTACGATGGATGTATCTATAACATGCATTTTACATCTTGTGTATAATATGTATATTTAAATAGGGGTCTTCCCTTTCACATATTACATTTTATGTGGTTATTAAGGTATTTCATTCTGCATTTTCTGCCAGGCTTTTAATTTTACACACTTCATCTATCAGATATTACTGCCTACTTTAAAGAAATCACTGCAGAAAATGATAACTGGTGTTGAATACAGAGTCAGGGGGTTTGCAATTCCAAGTAATGTGGAGCTGGGTGATAAATGGAGAACAGCAGCTGGGCTGAGAAGCTCAAGAGAGACAAAAATCACATTTGCAGGTAAGTGGAGTGGAAATTTGTGGAAATTGGGTAAAACAAAAAGCAAAACATTGTTATTAAAGGTGGAGTGAGAGGTAGCAAGAGCAATAGAGAGGCAATTTTCTCCCAGCTCCAGCAGGAATTCATCTCAAGCTCTAACATGCAATTTCACTACGGAGCTCCAGGATGAAACACAGGATTATATCTAATTGTTTTAGGGGTTTGGATAACAAAGCATAAAAATCCCAGTAAGTGGCCTTTTGTGCCAGTGCAGCCCAGAAAATGATGAATAGAAGTTATAAAAACATCCAAAACCTGAACTGCAATAAATATCAAGATAACTACCCAACAGAAAAGAAACACAGCTTTAGGGATTTGGTATTTTCAGGGATGACTATGACAGCCCAGTTCAGAGGAAAATTGATCCAGCTCCTGAAGTTGGTCAAAGCAATGCTAAGCTGCAGGAATACCACACACCTTCTCATTTTACCTTTTCTGGCAGTAATATTTTACAATGGAAAGCCAAGAATGCTCTGAGAGTATGGAAATGAGGACAATTAAATCTGCCCTGTTATGAGTATTAAAAAGGCTGCTATGTAATTGTACTCTGTGTATTTAACATGATGGTGTAGAGCTAAACAGTCCCTTCCAAACAAGTTAATAGGTCTTTATTAATATGTTATTTTGGTCATACCTCCTTGGAAAGTATTAATACTGCCTGAGTTTTGGCATTTTTGCTTTCAAAGTGACAAATCCACCCTTAGCTTTGGCTAATCTTAGGGCTAAAAAAACCCTACCCAGATCTGCTGAGTGGCAAACTCAAGGCTGGCAAAACTCCCTTTGTTTTGGGGAAGGCTTAGCATAAAACCTTCCCCCAAGAAGATGGGGAAATGCAGGAGAGGTTTTGTGGAGCCACTGTGGAGTCCTGGGGAGCTGAAGTTCAGTTTTAACACAAGGTGGAGTTCAGCACCACATGTGGCACATGGGCACCAAGCTGGGCATGGAGACAAAGCCCAGGATCCCAACAAACCATCCCAGCCAGGCCTTCTGCTTCTGAACTCACAAATAACCATCCTGGCTGCTCATTTACCTCCAGGAATAATAGCCTACACATTACCTTCTATGCATCATCTCATATGAAAATTAGCACAGCTCCTATGTTTTCTTACATGTGGGTAAATAGATATATATATAGATATATATATATATATGCACAAACCAACGCTTGTGATTTAAAAACATATATAATACGTAGTACAAATTACTTCTGTCTTTCACCTGTCTACTAGTTCTTCCCTGTTCTGACTCCAAACATCCCTGGTTTAGCTGAGCAGCCACCAAAGCATGTGGTGCAGTGACAGCACCCAGTGTAGCCCCAGCCCCGCAGTGCCTAATCCTGCTACATCCCATTCCCACCCTGCAGGCTGGGATGTGGATGGCATGTGGGACTGCCAGCTCAAGTGCAATGACTGTGGCTTTGTTTTGAAGGTGGAGATGCTGTGGAAGGTGTCAGAGGTACCTGGAATGAAACCAGGAGCAGAGAGATCCCAGTGGCAGGTGGAGAACTGGAGAAACAAGCTGACTAAAGAAGTGAATCAGGCCTATGGATACAAAGGAACAGCAGGAAAACAAGCTTAGTTTATATTTTCTTTTTTTTTGTTTTTCCCCCTTGTCAAAAGTCTACATTTTAATCCAAAGGGGCCTTTAATTCCAGCAGAAAATGTCTTCCCATGGAGCATCTTGTGTTTCCCCTGGCAGACAGCCATTCCTGTTGGCACTGCGTCTTAGGAGCAAATCTGCTTCACCGTGCCAGACCTGCCCAAGTTTGGAGCCCTGCTTAAGGCTCAGGTTGAAGCTGAGAAGGTGGTGACTCACTGACAGAGCCTCATCTCTCCCACAGATACCCACATTTGTACCAGCCCTTCTCTGGCTCTTCCTCAAGCAGAATCAAAGCCTGGGACCCTGACCTCAGCACCCAGTGTGAAATGACAGCCTCCCTGGTGACTGCCATGTCCTCCCATTCTCTTCATCTACTCATGTGACCTTCTTTCCTCCTGACTCAGAAATACTGCAGCACCAAAGGCAGAGATGGCAGCACATCAAAGAGCCTAAGATACAAGGGAAGTGGGTTTATTTTCACTTGAGCTGAGATTTTTTTTTTTTTTTAAGCAAGGCTTCAAAATACCTTAAAAAAGTAACAGAGATGATAATGGGATCAAAAAATTCAGTGGCATCTGAATAACATAATTCAAGTACCAGTATCAGGGGATAAGATAACCCACCCAGGGCAGTTCCCAGACACTGGGGTTACATATCTCATCTGGGCTGTGTTTCTGAAGGGGATGTGAATTTGCAGCCCCGTGACAATAAAGAAATTGGGGTTAAGAAACAAGAGAGGAGGAAAAAGGGCCAGTCAATTCTCCCACCGCCTTTTCTTGTTCCTAAAATTTCAGTTGCCTGGAAATGGCTGATGAGAAGATGGGATTATGTAAGCACTTGCCAACTTCTCACACGCTAAGGAAATTAAAGTCTCAGCGATGGGTAGCTTAACCCATGCTCTAAGCAGTCAGCTAAAGCATGTTTACTAAGGAGAACTCAAATAGAGAAACCCCTTTAAAAAAAACAGAAGTGATGAGGACTTGACAATTCCCAGGATTAAAAAGCTGCATATATTACAGACAAGGTAATCTCCTTATAGTAAGATGAGGAAAAGGAAAATAAAGCCTTTTTGGTGGGCAAGACAGTTTTTGTTTTAAGGCATATCCATCCTGTCTGGCTGAAGACTTTCTTGTGCTAATGCCTTTTTTTTTTTCCTGATAAACATGACAGAAGAGCCAAACCAGCCTTCCAAATCCTTACTGTTACATTTTCCAACAAACTCACTGCTCCCATCAAACATGACCCACCAATAACAAAACAAGAAGCACTGTGCTCTTCCTACATTTAATCAGGTGAACACTTGGGTGCTACAAGACAGCTAGCACCAAGCAAAGTGCAAAACAGCTCGAGCTAGTTTTGAATAGACCTTTAGCATGTGTGTCAGCCCAGCAGACCTGGGCTTTCCCCTGCTGTCATTCCAGTGACATGGCACCTTCTGCAAATACTCTCATTTAACTACAGCTGAAGGCCAGTTGAAAATCTAATATAGAATCACAGTATATCCAGAGCTGGAAGGGACTCACAGGGATCACTGACTCCAACTCCTGGCCCTGCAAAGCACTCCCCAACAATCTTTTAAAAACCTCTAAATCCTGCTCCAAGCTGAAGCTGCACCACCCATTGGAGCACCAGCTATCCAAAATTGCAGGCAGCAAATACCTGATCTAGAGGTTTAAGAAGAAATCATATTGCCTGCTGCTCAGCTACAGGATAGGGCAGCAAAATAAACTCCATTTGCTACAGGAATGCACCTGTAGTTGTGTAATGTTAAGTATGTGTGTCTAGGAGAGGAAATATAAAGTAGCCAAGCTGCTGGAGCTCACATCTTCATCAACAGTTGAAAATCCCAAACAGTGGCTTTTTCTACAGCTGCTCAATAATGGCAAAAGGCAAATCCTCAGCTGGTGATAATGGTGATGGTTCCACTGGAATCTGCTGCTGCTGTTTCCACTCTGGACCTACAGATGGAGGGGGGAAAACCCAACCGTTCTATGTGAAGAAAAGCTGCACTGAATGAGTGGAACCAGATGTGAAAACTTGCACCCAACTACAAGAATTGTGGGAGGTCTTTGAAAGCTTCGACTGGTCAAAGCCCCAGCCAGCCAATAACAACACCTACAGCCCTTCAGCTTTGGAAGAGAAGAAACAACTTCTCAGAAATGCCAGAAGTGACTCAACTGTGATTTTTAAGCTGCTTCAACAGCATCTTAGTTATTTCAAGTAGTCCTAAGAGTTTACCTGTGATTGCCTTCCCTTAATGGAACTACGAGCTGGCAAAGTGCTCAAATCGGGGCAAAAGAAACACACACAATTTTTGTGACTGCTGTGTTATGAATATATTGTTTTTTCCTGTCCCAAACTGCCTTTCCTGGGAATTTTAAAATACAGAAAACCAGCAAGTATCTACATAAGTAGGTCATTTTCTTAATGGCAGGGAAGTGCTGTTTTGCTCCAGCTCGTTTGTAACACGGACACACACGTTTCCAAATAAAGAGTATTTTCGGATCTGCAAGGGAGGGGAGTGACTTAAAATCATGGAGGCCCTCACTCCAAGATCAGGTAGAGTCTAATTCAGAAGGACAAGCAGGAAAAAGTTGTATTTTGCACTTTCCAGGGAGTTGTGACATTTTGGAGAAAATCCTCTTGCCGCGCATAAGCCGGAGCTGGAGGGTGATGCACGCTGAATATTCCATTACAAAAGCAGAGCCATGTTAGTTCATTAGAGAAGTGATAAGTTCAATCCTTACCAAGTTTTCTTGGTTCCTGGCTGCTATTTTCTGATCATCTTCTCCCCCATTTTTCATGTATTTGACCTCTTCCACTGGTTTGATCCTATACTCATCTGAGCACCAAGAAAAAAAAAAAGAAAAAAAAATTTGAACCAGTGTAGTTCAGCAGCTGGGATAGAAACCAAACTAAAACCAAAACAGCTGACTAGAATAGACCCTAGTTAAGCAAAACAACTAAAAATTACATGTATATCTTGTCAAAGGCTTACATGTGACTAATACAAAGGAAGATTCTCCTGCCCAAAGCTCCAACAAGAATTTCAGTAGCTCTCTGGTCTAGTATAGCCATGGCACCAGGAAACAGGGATGTTTGGTGTGTAGTCTCTCCCAAATCCCTAGTTTTCTGTTTAGTATATTCAATACACACAAGTTCTTTGCTCCTGCACCCTCCCTGGATATTCATTCTCAGTGGACCAACAAGCCATGGACAGTGGCTCCTCGAGAGAAGGCTGCTCATGGGTGTTCCCTGCACAGCAGAGCTGATGGAGGATACTGAAAATGTAGGTTAAAAGCTGGAAAAAAGCCAACCCACACCATAATCACTTTGTCCTTTTTTAAATTTTGTTTTTCCTCATGACACAATGCACAGTCATAGAATGATGTATGGAGAAAAGGCCCCATGCTCACCATCTTCCTCCTCCCACTTCCCCCACCAACCACCACTTTTCCTGCACACAAATATTACCCACACAGAAATTCAGCCTGAAAATAAGAAAGAAAAGTAAGATTCTTGGTTTGTCCTCAATATTTATCAGCTTTTCAAATACTAGAATTCCCAGCTCTAATGCCAGTATGGAAATGTTACCCAATATACAGGTGCTATACCACAGTAAACCCAAAGCTCCAGCAAGGGATTTTTTCCTTGGTAGGACAAGATGGGATTTCAGGAAGAATGATTCTTCCCCACAGCCTGTGAATCCAGTTCTTGCAGGACCAACACTGCCCTTGCTCAGTCACTTTTTGCCCTGCTTATCTTTGCAGCATGTGAGTCTATTGTAAAAAACACCCAGAGCTGTGCATCCACCCTCCTCCAGCCAGGATAAACAATGCAGAAGAGAAACTCCATCCCACAAAGGTGGAAAATATTAATACAAAGTGAAATGAGACACAGCACACTCGGAATAAAGGGCAAAACCATGGCAAATTAGAAGATACTGCACAAACTTTCCTCTTTTCCTTTGGGTTTTCAAGCAATTTCTCTCACTTATACTAAGGGAAAAACAAAGCACAAATAGATTTTTCTGGGTTACTGTATTGTTAAAAAAAGAATTGATATTATTTAGACAAAGTTGTTTTCAGGAAACTGTTAACCACAGAGTCTAGAAATTAAATAAGCCTTGCTTTGAAAAGTAAGGCTTATTTTAAAAATAAACTTGTTTCAAAAAACAATCTTATTTTTTAAAATACATCATGGTTTTGCATTTGGTCTAGTCCACATCTATACATTTTCTTCATTACAGAGTTCAAAGAAAATGAATCATCAAATAGAAGCATCTGAGACACAGAGCCTCAAATCAGATGGAAGAATTTAAGACAATATCATCAGATTGGTAAATGTGAACAACTCTGAGTTGGTTTTTTTTTATTTTTTCCCAGTGTAATTCAGCTAGTCTGGAGATGACAATTCATAAACCCAAAAGGGCTGAACACAATAAAGCCTGGGAATTAGAAATAGTTGATTGACTGCAATTATCTAACTTACATTTTCCTCCCTGCCTCAGTGCTCTGTGTTGTGATTAGCAATAAAACCCACACGCAGAAAAAGCATCAAACTCCCACAGAGGCACACAGGGATCTGAATGGAGAAACAGATGAGCAAGAGAAAGCAGCACAAAGGACATTTCCCAACCCACAGCCAGTCCACGGGCACTGGGGGAGAGAGGAAGTTCAGCCCAGCCTTGTGGAAAACGAGGAAGGTACAGGGGGGCTGACGTCCCGTGACAAAAATAACCCTGAAATGTGTCTGCTGCTTATTCCAAGGGATTAATTGTGATCAAACACATATCCAGGCAGCAGCTGATCCTGTGGGGATGGTATAGGAGGGATGCTTCCTTGGACACATCATCCCTTGGAGCAAGTCAGCCAGGGCACCGAGGAGTCCCTGACTGATTGCCAGGATAATCAGACTGACATGTGAAATTTTGATACACCTGCACAGGACAGAGACTTCCTAGAGATCAAACATTTTAAATTCACAATGGACATGAGCACAGATCCTTCAAATGCTGCATCATTTGCCAGATGCATCAAGTAGCTCTGAACTGGTGACAGAAAACTTTGCACAGATTTCTTATGATACTTCCAGAGCTATTTCCAACAGTGTTAGTAAACTTCAATACTTTCCTGATGATACAGTAAGTATTCAATTATCTCTGGCACAGCCGGTGTTACTCTCCCCTCCATCCTACCAACTGCAGAAGTGCAGACAACTGGATAATTTATGTCCAAGGTATGCAGCAGCCAGAAAGTTTTGAAAAATAAACCAGTAATTTTTCATAACATTTTCTGAACAAGTTGAATCCACCACAGCAAGTCTTACTCTGGAGAAATCCAACTTCTTCTTAGGAGAATGGCTTCCCACTGCCAGAGGGCAGGGTTAGATGGGATATTGGGAAGGAATTGTTCCTTGTGAGGCGGGGCAGGCCCTGGCACAGGGTGCTCAGAGAAGCTGTGGCTGCTTCCCTGGATCCCTGACAGTGTCCAAGGCGAGGCTGGATGGGAATTGGAGCAGCCTGGGCTAGTGGAAGGTGTCCCTGCCCATGGCAGGGGGTGGCACTGGATGGACTTCAAGATCCTTTCCAATCCAAACCATTCTGTGATTTTGTGGATACAGATAAAAAAAACAACCAGGAAGCCCCTGCAGATGTTGGCAGAATCAGCCTAGTAATAGAAAGTGTCTTAGAAAATTAATATAAATGTCCTGGCTCTAATAGATGGTATCTGTTTGAGCAGAAGAAACCTCTGCTTGTATCTCAAAAAGCAATAAAGCTTTGACACAATCTAAAGCTGAGGATCGAGGATCTGCTTCAAAGGCTAAGAGATTATCTCCTGGGATGAGAGCCACTGGGAAGGGGTTGAGAGGCTGGCACTCAGGCCCCAGTGCCTGGAGGAGTGCTGAACAGCCCGGAGCTGCAGGCACTCCCAGCTCCAGCAGCCCCAGGGGCTCTGGGCGAGCCGTGCACAGTGAGACCAAAAGGCAAATGCAGCACTGGCCTGTGGAAAGCCAGGGATCAACTTCATTTTGGTTAATAACTGAGCCATAACAACTGTTTTACCAGCTACACACAGAAGTGAAGGGAGCAGATCAGAGATTTGTTTGAAGCAACGTCATTTCTCATAAGCTCTCCTAGTTCCCTATCATAGGCAAAATACCTTCCTTAAAACAAGGAGCACTGATATAGTACATTGGAAACATTTGTTAGTATTGAGTAGTCTCTTGCTGGAGGCAGGTATGAATAGCTATGATTCCACTTTGCAAGGGAAAAGAACAGCTAAGTAATTATACAGAATTATACAGCTAGGGAGGACACTGCTTCCTGGTGTAATAGCCTTATTCAGAGGTAAGACAACATCCTTTATTTCAAAAATATTAAATATAGGAAATAAAATAATTATTTTCAGAAGATGGGTCTTGCACTGCATTATGTCATTTTTGGGAGGACACAATGATATATAGACTTTTTTGACTAGGTGAAGACAGAATTTGTCTTCTATAGAAGACTTTAGACATAAGGCAAGGTGTTCAAAAACTACAGATTCTGAGCTATTTATGAGATTGTTCTTGTTCTAAAGTTACTGTCAGGATGAAAGCACTGCAAGTGCAAAAGGGATGTTTATGCAACACACAGACCTTGAAGCAGACCATGAGGTGTATGGTTTAATAATTTGAGGTGAATATGAAAATTAGATTAAAGACAGGTTGGATGAATGGGCCCTTAATGCCTTTCCTGTAGGTTCAAAAAACTGCTAACCTGGTTTTGCTCAGTAAGTTAAGAGTGACCTGGAGTTGAAGAAGTAAAGGATGATAAAAACCATCTTTTAAGTTTTACCTTCTGATTTCTACTGAAGTAAACACAGCCTTTGGAAGTATTTTGGTCTGAGTGACCAGAAACAAATCCAGAGAAATCTTGAAACGTTGACTGAAATCCAGCAGGACCTCATTAAGTCTGGCAGCCAACAAGACCTTTAACTCTGTAAGAAGTTCAGGATAAAGGAAATTTGTACTCTGTGCATATTTACCTTGGTCTTTTTCCTAAATATAGTTTTATATCAAAAAGAAAAGTGAAACATGTTCATGCTTCTTTCTTGTACAGAACCAAAAATCAAGCAGTGAATATGATAAAAAAAATAAGGACACTATCACTCAGAATATGATATATCATATATAAAGAGAAATGCATCCTAATGCTCCTTTCAGGAGTAAAAACAAAATCAAGTCCCCTCTTCTATTGTGTGGTGTATTATATAAAATGAGAAAATTTCCAATAACTCATAGGGGGGAGGAATGGCTTTACAGGACTGTCACAGCAAATCCTGAGTTGAAGAACAGCAACTCAATTAAATAGAAAGAAAAACAACATAAATGAACCACAAAAGACAGAAACATTGTGAGCATAACACCCACCACAAATCACAGGATATAAACCAGAAAGCAGGAACACTTCTAGCTCCAAACTGTGGAAAGGCACAGAGAGGAAGAATTTTGCAGTTGAATATGCTGCAAAAATTCTCAGCAGGCAAATCTTATGAATGAAGATCTCCATCTGGAAACAGATAATTCCACTCAAACATGTCACCCAGTTGCCATGGCAATGTGACAGAGAAAAACAGCACTCATTAATAACAATTTCAGTGATAAATGAGCATATCAACTTAGAATATTGAAACAATTACTGGGTGGGGGGCACAAAACTGTGGTGGTTCCCATGAGAAAAATGTCTTCTGCAGTTCCAGACATGGCTGTAAGTGCCTTTACCACAGGAATATGGGCAATGACATCAATTCTAGCTCAGTTTAAAGGAAAGAGCAACACCAGAAAAAAGCATAACTTTGTCAAATATATCTAGAGTCACTGTGACTTTCAGAGAAATATTTGGTTAAACAGCAAGCCTTTAAATAAGTAAATTAATAGAATGCTGATTTACACTGATTCCCATTCCAGACATCTAAGGACAAACAGATTTGGTTCCACGGTCATCAAGAGGGTCGATGGGTGAGCCTCTTCTCTATTTTTAGCAAGATATCAAGTATCAGGCAGGAGGTGAGTGGTACTTCAGTCCACCAAGAGGGAAGTTTCTAAACACACCTTCATTTTCCTGTGCCACATTTTTCTGCAGTTTCTCTTGCCTTTCTATCACAAGACATGCCAAGATTTATCCTCCATCCATACTAAACCACACGTCTGTTCTGTAAAATAGGAGCTTTCTGTCTAACAAATTCCTCTGCACTGCACTTGGTTCTGCCAGGTGCAGAAAGTGTTCCTACTGCTGTGAATGCCACAGATCAAAGCTTCACGTGCTCCCCTCTCCCAAAGGCTTGAAAGCTCAAAGCTATATTTAGATAGAGGACTGAATAGCTTTTTCTAAAAATATTTGTTAAGAACCGTAAGAGATTTTGATGCAATTTAACTGAAACACAGAGCAGCAGGTGAGCCACTTAGATGCTAAGCACAGAACATGCCAAACATCCCAGAATGGTTTGGGCAGGAAGGAACCTTAAAAATCATCCAATTCAACCCCTGCCATGGGCAGGGACACCTTCCACTAGCCCAGGGTGCTCCAAGCCCTGTCCAACCTGGCCTTGGACACTTCCAGAGATCCGGGGGCAGCCACAGCTTCTCTTGGCACCCTGTGCCAGGGCCTCCCCACCCTCACAGGGAACAATTCCTTCCCAATATCCCATCTAACCCTGCCCTTTTGCAGTGGGAAGCCATTCCCCCTTGTCCCGTCACTCCACCCTTTGGAAACAGTCACTCCATCTTTTCTGTCAGCTCCCTTCAGGCACTGGAAGGCCACTGGAAGGCCTGAAGCTTCTCTTCTCCAGGCTGAACAATCCTAATTCTCCCAGCCCTCCCTCCTAGCAAAGCTGCTCCATCCCTCTGATCATCTTGATGGCCTCCTCTGGACCGGCTCCAACAGCTCCATGTTCTGCCTGTGCTGGGATGCTGGAGCTGGATGCAGCTCTCCTGGAGCCCATCTCCAGTGCCACTGGGAAGGAGGAACACTCCAAGACCCACAGCTGCACTGGGAGGACACGAGCAGTGGTGGGCTCAGCTCTAGAAAGAGCCAGGCTACACATCAGGGTCAAAACCAAAATCACAGACCACCAGGAGAGTCAAGGAGCAGAATTAGATTGCCTGGGTGGCTGCAGTTTCCAGCACCTGAGTCATCAGCCTTGAGTGCCACAGGTTCATGTGCATCTGGTCTGGAGGACTGGAAGGGTGAGATGAGCTCCTCAGGTTATTCCAACCCTGTTATGCATGTGGGTATCAACTGCCTGGATACCAGAGAAGTTACATCAAAAATCCCAAAAAAAGTCAACAGTCAGAGAAAGCAGTTGCAAAAATTCTGTAAATTAATATTTCTTGAACTAAATATTAAGAAATGGAGGGTATCTAAGTTATCTTCTTAGGTCCAGCTTCAAGCACTCACAGAAAGCAGCAGCTCTATGGTTCATTTGAGTCTAAAGGGTTAAAGCACTTGCTCAGCTGTGGGGGTGGGTTTCTGATCCACTTGGATGTGGGCTGGGAGTGAAATTTCATTGGAGATCAACCAGTATTGGGTGAGCAGCCTGTTGTTTTTCTCCATTACCAACCCTCAAAGCTATCAATTCACAGGCAATTCCTGATCCAAGTGATCATGGTTTTACTAACATGAATAGAATCATCAAAATAGCTTAGGAAATAAGCCAAACCATTTTTCTCAAAGGATTATCTGAAAATGCCCCTTCAGATTTCCCAAATTAATTTACCTTACCTTGATCCAATCTAAAAATACAGCCACTGCTGGGAGTCGAGGCAGTGGACACCACCAGATACTAAACAGAGAACAGGTGCATGAACAACACACCAATTCTGCCAACAAAATCTAAATCCTCTGACAGAACAGCTCTTTAAAAATCAACACACCACGCAGATCGCAGCACATCTGCAAAGACCACCCTCAAGCACTTTTCTTTTCTCCTACACAACCCTAACTGCCAACAAACTGCTTCTGCACAAGGCAGATGTGACCACTGGGACTTTTTTTTTTTGAGGAAAAAAAGGGATTGAGACACTCAGTGTAACAACAGCCAGTCCCAAAGTGGAGGATTCCTGCAGAACTGGAAGGACACTCAGCGAGACAGGGGCAGCTCTTTTCTCAGCTATCCAGCAGCCCTATGGCATATCCAGTGCTTCATGAAGCATTAACTCCCTTGAGGGTGATGCCTACCTGAAGAAATTTAGCACCTTCCCTTCTATTTTACCAAACCACCCTCCTGGAAGTCCAAGCCATGACATCTCTCAGCAGCAGTCCCTAAGGCAGACAGGTCTGACAGAACACAGCTCCATTAACTGTTCTGGATCGTGATCTTTGCTGCTGGAGAAGCACAAACCCTCCTGTTTCTGTATTAGGCCACCCCTCACCAGTGCTGTCAGCAGTTTCCAGAGCTGCTCACAGCTCTCCATCCCTTGGTAACTCGGTGCTCTCCCAGAATGATGTCTGCCCATGGCAGAAGGCGCTGTCCCAACCCCTGAACTTCTGCTGCTCCTCGTGTGCCTCAGTTCATCTATCCTACATTTTCTGATTACTTTCCCCCCAGTTTAAAGGTGGCAGGTGATGATGAAGCCATAATTTAGCTCCCTTGTTTCAATCTATAGGTTTACATTTCAAATTTGGCATGTGACTCACAGAAACAAACCACTAGTACATCAGCTGTCACAGCAGGAGATGTGCAGCTGAATCAAGGAGGGGGTTACTTGCTTCCCACCTTCACTTGGCTCCTTCTTAGCTCTCTCTACTTGTTTCGTCTTCTTGGTTCCTTCCACCACTTGGTTTCTTCTTGGTCAAAACGTCCCCAAGTCTACTCTATGTTTTGAGCTGTCATCTAGTTGAAGCCCTGTGAAAACTGGAGTTGTACATACAATTTTCTATCACATGATGAGTTAAGACTGTTTTAACTAACCTCACAGCAGGGGCACAAGCCCCCTGCTCTGTATCTGCCAGGTGTAGCTTAGCTGTAGGTAGGTCACAGGAACCACAGCCTCAGAGGCCATTTCATTATCTCAGGGAAGATTTTAAAATACAACCTCAACATCCCCAAATCCAGTTAATGCTAAACACACAATCTCTGCCTTGCTCCCATTGTCTTTGTGTTTAAGATCTGAGGAAACAGCATATGTGAGATGGTATTGAAAAAACCTGCCATGTAATCATATAATTAAAGACTTTTGTGCACTCCTCTGTAATTACAAAGCCAAAGAAGAGTGCTGGTGGTGTGCACTCATAACTATCTTTCAGCTACCCAGATTTCTGCTTGCTGAAACTATATAATTCATATATACATATACACATATATATATATACACACAGACACTTTTTTTAAACCTTTTTGTTTTCATTTAATTAACACATAACTTTGAGGCAGACGCCAGGTTGTTTAAAGGAAACCATTTCTCAGGTGGAGGAGATTACAGCCACAGTGCTTGGCAGGAAGGATACCCAGTAAATGCAATTATCTAGCCCACTAAAAAGATGGAATTGAGAAATGAAAGCAGGAGAGGGAACAAGCAGCAGAGAGATTAATTAAAGGAATGTACAGGAGGAAAACAAAGGGTCTGTGCCTTGAAAATATGACTGTTCAGATGAAGTCCCCAGGTGGGTGTCTGGATCCAGGCTGCCTTGAACACAGCACAGCATGGCCAGCTTGGAAAAGCTCCTTCAACTCCATTTCACTGCTCTGGTTTGAAATTCTCCCTCAGTAAGTTTAAGAAACCCACCAAGCACAAAATACTTAATTCTTTTCAGGTTTTTCAATGTCATTAATGAAACTCCCAGTCTCTGCTGACCCTCCCTTCACCCCCATCTGTCTATGTACTCCACTGAACATTCCTCACTTTGGCACAGAACCTGTCAGGGACTATTCAGTTCCAGGAAAAACACCTAGCTGACCATTTCTGTGAGCACCCCTTGTGCAGCACTGGAGGCTGTGCCTTTTACAGCCCCTCTAAGCTGTCCACCCACCCAAAACCACTCCTGAAGGGAGCTGCCCCAAGCACTCCCTGGAAAACAAGTCATTACCACTCCACACCCTCGAAATTACACATCTTCTATTACTGCAAACACAGGATGAGGTGCCTTCAGTTTCCTTGTCAATAAAAAAGCCAATTCCTTTTTCCTTAACAAGCAATGCCATTCTCAATCAGTCAACTATTAAATGAGATTGTTGCCCCGCAACATATGACTTGAAATGGATTTTCATACCCTTTCTGGGATAGTAACTTTTTTCTATTAATATTAGGCTATCAAATTTTCCATGCTCATGGGCCTCAAAGAGTGTTTGTAAATCAGCAGCTATTTCATTTTTATTAATTCCAATATGGAAGGGACTGAATAAATACCAGTAACATCTCCTCACTGTCAGTATTTCTCTAAATCAAGAGGGGAGATCTAACAAAAACTTGATTTACAAAATACAGCACACATTTCCAGATGCAAAAGATACAGAAGTTAATTACATTATTTTACTTACAGACCATCTAGCAGCTCTAAAAGTAACCTATTGGAAAGATTAATATTTTACTCTGGTTACAGATTTTCCATGCCTTCTTCCCTTCCCTTTGGGCAACACTTTTTAAAAGAAAGCACAATACAATGTATGAAAGAAAATAGCTTAGTAATAGCTAAAAAAAAAGACAATCCCACCCTGTGCATCCCTGGGAGCATTGTCCAAGCACTCCTGGAGCTCTGGCAGCCTTGGGACTGTGACCACTTGATGACAAAATACAGGGGATAACATGCATACAAATGTAACAACTACAACCATCACACAATTCAGGAGACTTCAGTGGAAAAAACCAAAGCACTGCACCCTTTTTTTTTTCCTCTGAATGGCTCAGGATCGTTCATGGACGCATAACTCCTGAAACAAAGGTGACTGCATGCTCCTTCCCAGCACCACAGAACACGAAGTGCTCTGCACCTGAGCTGCCTGAACAGCCCCTGCAGAGTTCCTGTGACAAGAGCAGAAAGGAAAAACAGAATTTAAAAGCACCCTAAACCTGATCCTTTCTGCCAGAGCTCCCACTCAAACAGGTAAGAAGAAAAACTGCATGGCAGGGCATAATGACACCCCTCAGCAGAAGCCAGGCTTTGTTTTTCACAAGCACATGAGGCAGAAGTCTTAACTTTTTCCATTTTGTTCTCATTTTTTTCTGGTGCTAGCTCAAGACAGAGCACTGTCAGTCTTGGGCCTCTGACCAAGGAGAACATGAAACCACTTGGTTGTAATATTTATTTAAAGTACCCATGATGGCACAGTGCTTTGGAGAATTACCTATTGGAAAAACGCCTTCTATGTTCACTTCCTCTATCCTATAAAGGCACCTCTGGCTGTGTGTGCTAAAGATACACAAATACTTATTGGTTAGGTACCTTTTCTCTGTATTTAACAGCTATTTCTACCAGTAGGTATTTCCTAATATAAAATTACAGCCTTAAACATTTCCGTTTTGTGTTGCTGAAATGAATACACACCCATGCAGCTACACAAGTCTTACCAGGGGAATTGGGAATTATTCCCCAGAGTGAGTCTTTTCCAGCCAAATTCCAGGCTTTGGGGTTTTCTCTTGGTTTTTTAGTTCTCCAAATTTGTGGCCCAGTAATAAAACACTTGGAAAATAGCTAAAGCAACACTGCAGCAACTGAAAGTAAATGGCATTTTTACCAGGATTTTTCCTTGTTTGCATGTACAGGTAGGCAATGAATGCCAGAGATAGTTTTGAAAAGATTAAGTGAAAAACTTTTAAACTTAAAAGTGTGTCTTTACCATAAAGTAAACGGATTTCCTTTACCACCAAGGCTGCCAGAAAACACATCCTGGCTCCTTCCTAGCCAGTGCCAAAGGCGGATGTATGGCCCTATTTATAGCCCACTAATGCAATTGTGAAATGCACACCCCTTGCACTTCATTTCCATGGGCTGGGAATGGACTCTCCATGGGGCTAAGCAGCTTGGAGGAAAGGTCACTCCTAGAATAACACCACGTTCTCTCTGCCACCCTCCAGGGATGCAGAGACTCGGGGTCCCTGGGAGCCCTCTGGGTGCTCTGATGCCAGTGGAGAGCTTGCAAAAGGGGAAAGCTCACATGAAAATAAGCAGCAAGGAAGTGATGACCTGCCTGTGATTAATATGTGCTCCTAAAACAGGGATATCAACTGTTTGTCCACCTTGGCTCACCTTCTGTCTCTGTACTGTAAATCCCCACTGGAAGTGGCGAGTCCAACTGTGCGTGCATCGTTCCAAACCCAGCACTGCGAAGACCTGGATAAAAACAGCTCCCTTCCACTAAGGAGAATGACTGTGCAGAATAATTCCCTCATCTAATACCATGACATGGGGCTGTAAAAACAGTCCAAGAAGATTAACCACCACAAGGAGGTCACTACAGAGTTCGAGGGCTGTCTAATTTATGGATACCTGTTCTAAGTCCAGCTCTCTTTCAGGTAGGAAAACCTCAACAACCTTTCCATGGCAAAGGTCTTCTATCCATTCAGGAAAGGCATCTCTTTTTGGGTCTTTCTGACTATTTTTTTCAAATAGGCACCGAGAAATATCTTCAAGCACTGTTGTTCTACTGCCTGGACCATTTACAACCAAGTAATTTTCCAGCACCCAGGTATCTAAAAAGCTACTCTCCCATCACTTCTGAACTGGTTTTCTTCTCTGCTGGATTGGTGAAAATAGACACTGAAAACCAATCTTGCCAAGAGAGGCAAGGTACCTTCTTGGAGCCCACAGGAACCTTTCTACAGATCTGGATGTCATCCCAAAGGAACACCACATCAGCCCTTCTGCACTTCCAAGGGGGAAAAAAATGGGGAAAAGAGTAGGAGAAGGAAGAACTATTTCAATCACCATCATTACATACAGGCCACAATTAATGGACAGCTGCTGTCAGTCCTGAGTGCACCAAGAGGCCACAACCAGTCCCTTGAGAGCCCACCTGCATCTCCTGCCCATGGATCCAGGAGCTCTGCTTCTGCTGAGATTGGGCCTCCAGTCCCTGCCAGAGCAGGTCTGCCTGGCTCTAGTCCTGCTTTTGATCCCATCTCCTGGAGGGACCTCAGACCCACACTGTAGGTATCTCCTTCCTCTCCCATCTCTCCTCTCCCTGTCTCCAGCCTCATCTCCTGGTGCTCCTCACTGCATTCCCTGGATCTGGTTCATTGCCATGCCTGGGACTGCTCTTTTTGTAATCTTTATATATCTATATATCAGTATTTCTGTGCTGGAGGGGGAGGAAGAGCTTGTTTTGTTACCACTCAGAGCCAACCCATAGTCCAGAGCAGCCTCTTCCCTCTTTTGCAAATGCAGCACCTTTCCTAAGAGCTATAAAGATGAGCCACTTCTGTACATAAAACGAGAAAATAACAGTTTTAATTCACGTGGAAAACGCTTTCTTTGCACATATTGATCATGAATACATAACTAGACAAAACCTGAGGGTGCGGTTTGGTTTTGTTTTGATTTTCTTTAAACTCAATTGCTTCCTTATGGTAATAAAATAGTAAATTATTGACTTACCAAGGGTGTTCTCAGAGTTACACAAATACATCATAAACCTAGATAACACATGCAATTTTGTTACATTTCCCACATGACTACAACCAGGGTAGGTAGGGTTTGGTTCTATTCCTTTCTCTCACTTCCTGAAGCACTTATTTAGAACTGCCCCCTGTTTACTTAGATAAGAAGCAGGCTATCAACAAATTGCTAAACAAGGCAAGGAAAGAGAATCACAGAACCACAGAATGGTTTGGGTGGGAAGGGACCTTAAAGACTATCCCATCCCATCCTGCCATGGGCAGGGAAACTTTCCACTAGCCCAGCTTGCTCCAAGCCCTGTTCAGCCTGGCCTTGGACACTGCCAGGGATCCAGGGGCAGCCACAGCTTCTCTGGGCACCCTGTGCCAGGGCCTGCCCACCCTCACAGGGAACAATTCCTTCCCAATCCCTGATCCAAACCTGCCCTCTGGCAGTTAAAACACACAGAGTCCAGTACAATTCTGGAAGATGCTCGTGCACTTCAAACCCCTGCTGCAATGCACTCACTCACTCATCTGCTGTTCTTAAGCTTTCAAGCACTGGAACAAGATCTGCTTTACAACATGAGCTGCTGGAACCATGAACAACATGAAACCCACCCTTTCAGGAGCTCAGCCAGAATCTGAATTTAAGCAATGAAAATCTCCTCCTTTGAAACTCACTGTGATATTTGGTTTTAGACCCCTGAGATTGAGTTTTCAGAGAGTGGGTGCCTCCAGGCCACTGACTTCCATGGAGCTTGGATTAAGAACAAGTGATGTACATGTGATTGTACATGAAATATTTTTCATGTTTGAAAATGTCTTTAAAAAAAGTTATAGCCTCAAAGTATGGAATTAGGACACAGCATGGGGCTGGTCCCCTCATGCATCTGTCCCCAGAATGAGTAAGAACTGATACTGCAGAACATAGGACAGCCCCATGAGCTGGAGCAGTTCCTCCTGGAGTGTTCATCAGCTCACCACCACAGCCCATCAAATAAAGGCTGTCAGGCAAATAAAGGCAAAGGGAACTGTGTGTGTTTGGGTGCAGGGAGACCTTCTCATCCCAGCACACACCCACACTTGACAGGACACAGGTTCCATAGTTTAAACTACAGCATTTCAGACAGCTTCAGTTCACTGAGGATAGCCATGCTGTCTTCTAGAACAAAGAAATTCTCATTTTCAATTTTAGATATTTTTTTCCCCTGATAATTGAGGGGAAGGGAGAGGAGTTAAAACGGTGTAACAACAGGAAGGTGCTATTCACTGAAAACACTTCCCAGATATTTTTCTAACTAAAAATTTTAACTGAAAACTTCCCCACTTCAAATGGCCAGGTGACCTCCAGCAATCTGTGTACTGGAACAAGATGGGTTCAGAAGTTACCTCATATTAATTAAGGACATCTGAACAGTCTTGCTAGGCCTAGAGATATTTTGAATTGTCCTGAGCAACATCCCAAGACTGAAGTTTTCAGTAAGATGATATTTCTGGCCTGTTAAGGAAAGAGCCTTCCTAATCTCTACAAAGGTCTGGACACACTATTTTTGGAGATGCCAATGCATACTTAGGAAAGGTAAATCATAGTCCCAATTCCCCCTTGTTATTCTCCAGCTGCACAGAGTGGACATACTTTAAAGGTTTCAATTATTTTAGCAATTTGGGATTTACTACAATCTAAGTCAGGGTTCTGCTGTCTTTGACAGAGACAAGGAAGGAAACTCCTGTCACAAGACAGGGATGAACAGAAGGGAGACAACTCCATAAAACACAGAGGGAAAAAGAAAACATCACCATGAGAAAGAACACTGCCCTAGGGCTTGTGAAGCAATCAGATACTACCTCAGAATCCCAGAAGGGTTTGGGTTGGGAGGGACCTTAGAGCCCATCTCTTAGAGCCCCTGCTACAGCCACAGACACCTTCCACTATCCCAGCTTGCTCCAAGCCCCATCCAGCCTGCCCTTGTGCATTAATCTATTTTTCAATCTCATTACAATATTTGACTGCTGAAGATTTCCTTTCCTAGCCTTCTCCCAGCTGTTCTGAGATAAACTGCTTTAGAAACTATTGTGCTTTGGGTTCAGCTTTATTTAGACAGGTTTAGCAATTGGAGCTGCTCTTAATAACAGAAATCCCACCATGATATTCCCATTTTGTCAGGAAATTCCGACCTGACATGTTCACTCCCCCTTTTGCAAAGCACCCAGGAGCTCCATGGAAACATCTGGATTAAGCCTCTCAGACTAATGAACACATTCTAGAATTTTTTTTTTCCCAAATCACATCACCACTTACTTTCTTAAAGAAAGAATTACTTCATAACCTCCTCCTCAAAGGAACATCCCATAATTTTTTATAAAGGCACAAATAAAATTAATCTACAAGAGATGTTATATTATTAAAACATATGCTGAAATCAACAATGCTCAAGGCTCTATCATGGCATTTTGTTCTTCATTGGTATTTACATATTATAGTTCTTATGTATTGCCCTGGAAATCAGCTTTGAAGTGGAATGATGAATAAATGAAGATTTATTATTACTATCCTTATTAGAGGGATTTTAAAGTCATTAGAGACCAACAGACATAATAATCATATTATATTCAATCTTCTCTAGAACATCTCCTTTGATAGGCCTGCTAACTCAATTATTTAAAAATATATATTACAGCAAAATGCAGCATGACTTCTACGGCTTGGGACAGAGTGGAAATTTGTATGTTTTGGTTTCATTTACTAGGATTTGTCCTTACAGAATTCATGGGTTTCATGATGGGTTTCTTGGTTTTAAACACCAGGATTTCAAATTCACAGCAAGCACCTGGCTCAATGTGTCTGCTCAGCTAAAATAAAAGGTTAAAAGCTGGGGAAGAAATAGGGTACTGGAGATCAATCTTAACCTGCAGTGACTTTTAAAAGTTAAAAAAAAAAGAAATCTCTCAGAAGCCATGATCTCCTAATAGTCAATAGACTTGACTGCAACCAATCCCACCATGAAAGCAGAAAAAAAGATGCAGAGGTTTTGGGGAAGAGCCAAAGCAGAACTGCACCACTCCGAGAAGCTCAGAAAAGTCTCTCTGGATTCAATGTCAGTCAAGTAAAAACTACTCATGGGAAAAAAAAAAACCCAAACACTGCTTAACTGGAAAGTAGAATCCTGACTATTGACTCTTTCTGCCTGCAGCTTGTCTGGGACAGGTGCTAGAGGAAGGAAGGTGAACGGTTCCCAGTGGAGTGTAGTCACACAGTGAGGGGCAATTTCCTGTCAGCCACATCCTTCAGACCCCACTGCCTGCCCAGGGAAGGCAGCACCAGCACTCTGCTCTTTTCCTTTAGTCCTCTCACCGCTGTACCAAATCCCTCAGGACTTCCTCCCCATCTGAGGCAATGTGGCTGTCACAGCCATGAGGCTCATCCCTGCTGGTTCTGCACAGGCACCTGATGTCACCTTAGTCCCCAGCTGCCAACACTGCCCGTGTCCCTGTCCATGCACAGCATGGCTCATGCTCACTGATATTCTCAGGGTGTTACTGACACATCAGCTACCATCCAACCTCACCTGACTTCTGATTCCTTTACTTTGCAGCCTCCTTGCCAAGAACTAACCTCTAATTCCCTCTCCAGCACCTCCTGGCTCCTCGTTTCCCTGCCCTCACTTTGGTTTAGCTCTGCCTATTCATACTGCAGGGAACTTTCAATCCCTACAGGCAGCACAGATACTCTGCTCGTAGCCACTGGCTGGGTGAGACACTGCTGGCCCTTCCCAGAAATAAGAAAGGAAGCATCAGGGTGGTGAGGCCCTGGCACAGGGTGCCCAGAGAAGCTGTGGCTGCCCCTGGATCCCTGGAAGTGCCCAAGGCCAGGATGGACGGGGCTTGGAGCACCCTGGGACAGTCGAAGGTGTCCCTGCCCAGGGCAGGGGGTGGCACTGGATGATCTGTTAAACTCCAGCTCAACCTCCTCCTGCACCCAGCTCCTGACCTAGAAGCTGTCTTTCAACAGCAAGGGAAAAATGTGACTTCTATGTTACCATTCAATGAGTTAAGTCAGACTCTAACTCTGCTAAGGAGGAATCAGTCATGGACTCAGGTCTTCAGGAATGACAAATCCCACACCTAAACTAAAGCATGGGCCAGGAAATGGTTAAGAGCAGGTAGTACTCCTGACAGTAAAATACAGAACGATTCACAGCCCTCAAATGGATCCCAGAATACCTAAATGATACTGCTGACACCAGTCCAGCTCTATAAATGGGAGCCTTTTAAAATCCCTTCAATCTTCTTGATCCTCTGACTCCAGAAGCTACTTTAGGTTTCCTGTGTTAAAGTTATGATCTTTGGCCCACCACCAAAAAAAAAAAAAAAAAAAAAAAA
>VYZP01055651.1:91197-106168 GCA_013400635.1 Hypocryptadius cinnamomeus
CACCAAAAAAAAAAAAAAGAAAAAAAAAAGACTAAAACTCACTTTTTGCCAAAAATTACTCCCTCACTAAATATAAGCTAAAATCTAAACCCAAATTCCTCTGAGCAACCGATAGAATTTACTGTTTATGACAGCACTTAAAGCCTGTTTTAAACACAAGCAATGAACTGAGCTCACAATTCAAAACCCAGCATCTCCCAGGGATGAGAAAGAGGGCTGAACAGTCCTGACGTTTGTTCAACAACTGCTTTCTCTTCAGGTAAAACCTCTGGGTATTCTTACTCTGGGATCCACTGGGAGACTAAGCCAGCCCTCAGAAAGGCTAGAAAAAACACCAGGGAGGTTTGGTGTAATCAGTACCAAGGCATTTGTTTTAAGAATAACAGTACCAAGGCAGCTTATTCACAGCTGACAACTTTCAGACAGGTATCCAGGCAGATCTAGAAATTTCATTTTTGAACAGTCTATCAGATAATTCCTGACATTTTAAAATCTGTATTTAAAGATTTACATCTTTATCTAAAACAAACCTTTGTGTATACTAACAGAATGTGGGGCAGGACTATGATTTTATCTCCTATCACTTCACCTCTCCTGATGCACAGACCTGGATCACAGACCAGTCTTCACAGTGAGCCAGATGTTTTCATCCCACGTTCTCAGCTTCACAGCACCACTAAATCCCTCAGTTTCTAGTTTCATTGTACCTTCAAACCCCGTTTGCTGCAGGACTTCAGAACTAATGTTTTATTGCTTTACAGAAGTGAGGAATTACTTTTCCAACCAAACAAATTTTCAGTTTTAGGAAATGAGTCAACTATGTTGGTACCCAATGGCATATACACATATAACAGAGACACATACATAAATACCTATATAAATGCATATATAAATACATGAGGGGGTCATGCAACTTGTTGTCTTTGAACTAGTCTTTGAACTTTACCTCCTTGTGGAGGTAAAGACAGCGTAGTACCGTACATCACTTAAAATGTTATTTTTCACTAAGGATTTCACCTCTGTTTCAAGTGTCATGGTACCCTCCCCTGGATGGACCAACTGCTCTGCCATTGTGACGTATTTTGACAGACATTTTACTTTGTACTTGGTGAAAGGTTAAGACTCCCTCCTACAACTCCCAGGACACTCATGGTCCTGGAAGAAAGACAATCCTGCGGCACTCACCCCCAAACACATCTCCGTTCTGGTAGTTCTTGCCCTTCTGAGTTTCCTCTTCGTTTTGAACAGTAGACACATGCTTGGCGGAGGCACAGCCCATAGCTTCATTCAGACAGCTCCAGCTGGACCGAACCACAGATCATCTCTAGCGACGCCCGCTCATCCTCGCAGAAATAATCCACCCTCCTGCTCGCCTCTCACGTGCCTTTCACCTAAACATGGCCAAAGAGAGAGGAAAATGTTCACACAAGGTACCCTCTGCACGGCAAGCTTCAAGGAGATAAAAACAGTTTGTGAGGAGGAGCACAAGGGCACAGCCTCCACTGCCTGAGGCTGCTGAAACCATATTCCATATCAGCTGGTATAGGCAGGTCATGATAGAGATGCCTCCACCCTGCCCTGGGACAGAGCACAGCAGTTGAACTCAAAGCCTCTTCCAGCCTGATTCTTTAATCCATGGCTTGAAGAAATCAACATGCAGATCTGTTTCCCACCCAGCCAGATATCCTCACAGAACGCAGAGGGTTTTGGGAGAGGAGATAAGAAACCATCAATATCTGCTCCTCCTGCTCCTTTTACCAATCTACCCAGCAAGCCAGATTTCTTAAAAGCATTTTACTGATTAAGAGCTGCTAATTGCAAGTGTTGGGACAAAATAACCCCTCTAAATCAATTAAAGATCTTATGTTCCCAGATGTGAAAGGCGATAGTCAGCTGTATTATCTTTTCTCTACGTGTTCATTATTCTACTCAATCCATAAAACCTCCATCACTCAAAAAGACAACCACCCCCTTTTTAAGATGGAATAACACTCCCTGAACAGTCCAGATGTCACATAAAACAAAAGGGAAAAGAAAAATCTAATCCAGAACTGTAATATTTTAGGTTAAAAAGAAATTCAAATTCATGAACTGTTTATTGCTAAATGGTTCTGCACTGGAACAAAAGCTACCTCAAAGTTTGGTGAGATGACCTGGTTTGCCTTTCCACCAGCCAAACTTTTAAGAAGAAAAAAAGTGAGAAACTCCCCCTTTTACCAAGCTTTTTAGCTCAGCTATAGCATAAGATCATACACACAATTTCTTAATTCATTACTTCTGAGCATGTACTTTACAAGGCTGTGGCTCACTTTTCTCCACGCTGACCACAAGTTCATGTGTAACATCAGACAAGCACTCTTACCTAGGATAGGGAGAGCTGGAGCGAGATGATCTCTAAGGTCCCTTCCAACCCAAAGCATCCTATGACACAGCAGTATCCATTCCAGCAGAAATGTGTAATCCCAAGGGAAATGGTGACTTTCCTTTCACTCAGCACTGGCAGCTCAGTGACACACCAGCACATGGTCTGGGAGGGTTCTGCTCCTGCCTCTGCAGGGATTTTCCTGCCCATCCCCAAAGCCACAGACATGAGGATGTGGCAGCCAGGCTCAGAGTGATTCCATTTAGCAGACCATGGCCATCAGCAAGCAAGGGGAAGGACTCTAGATGCAGAACCACCTCTAACTCCTACACACAGCCAGCTTCCCCCTTCTCTGCACAGTGCAGTGCTTCTCCTGCACTTGGCAAGGGCATCCCAGAACATAAAATGTGTACTTGCTAACCCCTGCCCAGTTTTATTTCAGTACATCCCCCTACATGCTGTGCTCCTTTTTTCCTTTTCTTATACAGGCACACCTAAGCCTGAATTTCTTATTGCCCCATCCTTCTCTTCCCCCTTAGACAAAGCTAATTACTCACCCCAAAACACAGGATTTTCTAGGATCACAGAAAAGCTTGGGTTGGGAGGACCTTTAAACTCATCTCATTGCAACCCCTGCCATGGGCAGGGATACCATCCTCTAGCCCAAGCCCCATCCAACCTGGCCTTGGACACTTCCAGGGATCCAGAGGCAAGCCAATGTTTTGGGCAACTAACACCAGGCATTGTTGCTGTTAGTGGAAGGGAGTGAGCACACGCCTCTGGAGCTATATATGGTTACATAACTTCCCCCCATCCCTGAAAACCTAGATTTTACAGGAAAATCACTATAAAGTCAGGGAAGTTCCTCAGTTCTTGCAGTTCAGGGAGGGTCACAGCTGACAGTTCACCCTCTCCTGTGTCCAAGTGGCATCCTGCACTAAGGTCTTCATCCCACTGCTGGGGGGAAACAGGGATCCAAAGGGATTTAAAGCACCAGCCATGCTGTGCTTGGAGATAGGTAAACACAGCGGTGTGGGAAATGAAGGAGAAACAGCAGACTGGGAGAGGGAACTGCTACATGGACTGGAAATGAAACTGGGACTTATCTTCCCAAAGGACGTAAATTTGGTTAGAGACAAGAGCTTTTAATGGAGCAGCTGAAACAAATGAGGGGCTAAACATGACCAACAGAGTCTGGTTGTCTGACTGACCAAACTGAATTCTGGTTTAAAATACAACCAGTACTATTATTCCAGAGAAAAGGGTGTGGCCAACTACAGGAAAAGGAGCAAGGGAAGGCTTCGTGCAGCCCTGGAAAGGATGTGGAGGTGTTTGGGGTTGACCTGGGTAGGAGGCTGTCGCAGGGGAATTACTGCCTACCACAGCTCAGCCTCTCTGAGCAGCAGAACTGCAGGCACAGAAGTACCTGTTGAATGAATTATGCTCCTGCCATATTCAATTATTTTTCCTGTTTCCTTTTCTGCCTCTCAGCAGGGACCGTTCACAAAAGGGAAAACAGCTGCTTAGTAATAAAACCCAAATGTATTTCACAAAGGAGCAGTGGGTTGGGTTTAGGAAGGAGATTTTTAATGAAGCCTTATACAGTCAGCATGCAGCACAACAAATTGCAAAATACTTAATTATTGATTAGTGCCCAGGACAAGATGGCCCCAGGACCACTGAGCTGCATGAACAATCAGGAGCAAGGGGATACAGAACAGGAATGCAGAAGGATAAAGCTCTTT
The DNA here is from genome assembly GCA_013400635.1 of Hypocryptadius cinnamomeus. NCBI lineage: Eukaryota > Metazoa > Chordata > Aves > Passeriformes > Zosteropidae > Hypocryptadius > Hypocryptadius cinnamomeus. Next base: position 95,305 of record VYZP01055651.1, read on the forward strand.
GGGGGAGAAAGGGAAAAAATATCCATGGTCAAATCTCTCCTGCCGCCTCTAAAAATATGGTCATGTTTGAAGGCATACTGTGATTAAAGGAAACAGATGGAGATACAAGGACTGGAAGTTTTTTACATTAAAGAACAGCAATCACAGCAGCACCTGAAAAAGCCATACAATTAATAGCTGGGTTATGGAGGCAAACTTCTCCTGGTGCCAATAAACTGGGCTGAGAAAGCTACTGAAAAATGACCTCCAAGGTGTGTCTAACACACACTTCCAGGCATGTTCCTTGGACTGCTGTTAACATAGTGCTGTGAGACACAGGTAACTGAACACAACCCAGGGATACTAGAGGATCTAATACCAAGAACAGAGTGGGAGGAAAGCAGCATTAATTTCACAGGGGACGAAATCCACGGTACAGGGCAGCAGGATGTTCTCCAGCCTTGGGAAACCTCCCCTGCCTGAGGACCAGAGCCCTCAGGAATGAGGTTTGGGAATCACTCAGAAGAGAGGAGCTGGTCCTCACTCAGTGGGATGCCTGGCAAAGCTTTGGGGATGTGAAACACAGCACTTCACACGGCAGCAGAACAACACATCCGTTCCTCCTCCTCCTCCCCCACTTCTGCACAAATGTAATCTTCCCTTTTGTCTTCCACGGCATTTTGGGGGCACACAGATTTTCAGAAGCCAAAAATAAAAAGAAGAAGAAAACCTCAAACCATTTGCAGTTCATGTTCACCACCCACCATCACTAATTATCAAGATTTGAGAGGCAATTTGCAGGCTCCGATCTGCAAAACACTGGTGAGAAAAATCTCTCAGGCAGATCAAAAGTGTCTACACCACCCCCAAATGAAATGCAGCAGGTTGAGGATTAACATCTTACACATGGGTCAGAAGAAGACTAGAGGCACTCTCAGATGATGTGCTTTGTACCCCAGGTTTCTTCTGAGCTAAAAATGGGGGAGCTCAACTCTTAGAATAGAAAATACCTTTGGAAACCTTCAGCAATTCCTTTTTTCCTTCTTCTGAGCAATGTCTATGATGTGTTTTTTCTTCGACCAACTCTTTCAACACTCCATTAATCCACTCATTATGCCCTCACCTCTTATTTCTGACGGTCAAAGGCTGCATCCTTGACAAAACACATTTTGCTTCCACAAACACTTCATACAAATGGAGGACTTCCACTGTTTTACAACAAATGCATGTTAATTCTTCTATTACAACAGGTGTATTTGTTTTCATCTTTATTGCATTGAGATAACTGATCTTGCATCAACTTCAGGCCGCAGATACATCCACAAGTTTCTTTCTGTGCTGACCACACAGGAAATCAAGTTAAAATTTGACAATGCTCAAGAGATCAAAGCAACAAGTTTCATGCAACCATGAAAAACCCCTAAGCTACAAAAGCCACCCTGGGCTTTTCCTATGAAACAACCTGTTCCAGGCAGAACTTGAGGATTCCACTTACTGCTACTAATTACATTTATTTCCTATAAGAAATAGGCGTGAGTTCCATTTGATTTTTTTTTTCCAAGAAGAAGAAAGCAGAAATGAATTCCGAATTTGTCCTGCACAAGGGGTGCTGGTAGTTAGCACCTGGGACTTCTCCACTGCGACATCTCTCTTTCTCAGCTACCCTCCACCACAAAAGATGGCTTTTTGGGTTTTATTCAACAGCCAAAAGGCATTTTTGGAGCCAAAAAGATATCACTTTTGCCTTTGAAGTGCACCAATGGCCTAAGGAAGGAAGGAAAAAACATTTTAAAAAAAGTTCATATGAGGTCTCTTTCTCCTTTTTCAAATTATTCAAATTGGCATGAATAGTGCAGTTATATTGAAAATTAACCCAATGACTGGCTAAATAAGCAGGGCTAAATGAACAGCAGAATGAGTGGTGCAAACACTCTGGAGCAACATCTTCCAGTGGCACTAGAGGAACAAGAAAAGTCAAAGTGAGTGGTGATTTCTGTTCCTTGGGAGCCATGGACAGAACATGCTGCCCTCACCCACTGGTACAAACAGACAGAAAATGAAGCATTTTCTGCCCTTCTACCAATGGTCTGCCCCTGTGATGCTCAAGCCCTGTGTTTATGGCAATTTCAGCCTCCTGCTGGAAGCAGGCTGTCCCAGAGAGGCAGGTGAGCTGAGCAGTGACTGCCTGGAAGGGGAGGGAATCAGCTCCAGGCTGTGAAGGGGAGGGAATCAGCTCCAGGCTGTGAAGCCAGGAGCACAGGGAAACACACCATGGCTTTACACCAAAGCAGCCCAGCTGCCCAGGCCAACAGGCTGCCCTGTGTCCTCCCCTGGGAAGCTGCACTCAGCATAAACCCCTTTTCCAAGGGAAAACAGGGATACTGCAACTTGACAGCTAAAAACAGCATTACAGAGAAGATATCTACCTACAGGGAGAGCCTGGTTTGAATTAATTCTACTAATTCATATCATCAGCTTAACACAGGACAGCCGTTGCTCTGCTGAGGCTTAGATCATCTTTTTCATCAGCAAAATTTGCTGATCTTATTTTCTTTTGCTTGCAATCAGGATTTCTGCTGATCCAGTACATGGGGTTTTGATATATTAAAGCAACAAGTGATTTCCAAATAGAAAAGCCCCCAACAGCATCATGATACTTCCTGGGAGCATCTTCTCCTTCCTCAGAATCTTGGGGAGAAATACCACCAGTAAATCCATGGAAAAATATTTCAAACATCACAGAGTAGAATACAAATATGGAAGGGAAAGGGAATTGCATTGCAATCATCCTCTTCATTCACACAGGGTGGAGTTAAAGTAAAATCAGTGTGAAAAGCCCACAGCACATGAGATGTCAGTCATACAACTTACCATTTTTCCAAAGAAAATTAATTACATTTCATTCTGAATTTCTTTTACCCTCAAATACTTTAGGAGTAGTGATACAAAGATTACCACCACCATCACAGAATGCAGTTCTAATATTTAATAACTTCCCCCCACTATGAGAATTAATAGACAAAATTTTGAAGATAGATGAGATTTAATTGGCTGGCAACACTGTAGAATATTTGTTTTAGCTTGCACAGAGAGATGGCCTGTTTCAGGTGAGAACCCAAACTTTTCAAACATATTTCATTTGCACAACCTCTTCCAAACCAGTAATGGTACCAGAGCTTGCCTTTAACACAGAAGCAGGTACTATTCAACCAGGTTTCCGAAGATTCAGGACATTTATCCTCAGTATTTTCAGAAAAAACAAGAACTTTTCATAAAAAATAAGACTATATGACAATATGCAGAGAACACCTAAATATTTCCTGTTTCTACAGCAGAGATTGCTGTGGTTGTTAGAAGGACATGACAGAGACATGTTCACAGAACCATGGAATGGTTTGGGTGGGAAGAGATCTTAAAGCCCATTCCATCCCACCCCTGCCATGACAGATACCTTCCACATGCCCAGGGTGCTCCAAGCCCTGTCCAACCCAGCCTTGGGCACTGCCAGGGATCCAGGGGCAGCCACAGCTTCTCTGGGCACCCTGTGCCAGGGCCTCACCACCCTCACAGGCAGGAATTCCTTCCCAATACCCATGTAACCCTGCCCTCTGGCAGTTTGAAGCCATTACCTTGCCCCACTCTAAAAAAGACTACAGTCAACACCAGAAAACTAAAAACCCAACCAGCAACCTGATTAAAAGCAACAAGAGCTTTCCACTGACTTGAGGTGGCTTGAGGTCACTTCCTGAACCTCCAGTGTCATGAAACAAAGATTGTTTTGTGATTTATTTCCGAAGGGATCTTGAAAATGCAGTGCTGCTGGTGGCACCTCGGGCTGATGTGATGTGAGACACTAGGCAGGACTGCAGAAAAGCCAGGATCCATTTTCAGTACATGACTTTCTTGTATATCTAAGAATAATCTCCAGCATTTACCGTAATGGAAAGGTAGCTCAAGCACCTCTAAAACATAAAAAAAAGCAAGCAATAAGCTCTCCTATTTAATTTTATTTCTGTCTTCATGGTTTAAGAGTAAGATGTGCTTTACTGAGCAGGACACAGTAAAAGGCCCTGAGGTACAGGAACAGAGATTTATACAGTATTTAATACACTCCAAGCACAGGTCTGAGCATCATCTCCCTTTTGAAGACTCACTCCCCTTGCTCTGCCTTAATAAAATAATTTAAAGATGCAACCATTACATCTAGGCAGTCATGACCATCATGTCAAATCACACAAAAATAATTGATGTAGAAGCTGCAGCCACTTCATCAACAAGACCTGCTGCTTTGGAGGAGAACCTTGAGGGATAATTGCCACACTGAAAAACAGCCTTGTTCTCCTGAACTCCTCTCATCTTCCCACCAAGGCTGAGGGATCAATCTCCAAATGTCAACACTGACTCTGGCCTGGAGCTGAGCTCTTTTAAGTACTGCCCCTCTCCCACAAAAAGCAGTGGTTTAACAAGTTTCTCCTAAAAATGTGAAGTACATACTTCTTTATTTCAACAGGAAAAGCATCAAGGATCTAATACCATCCACTAGTGTGGTAGCAAAGACCTGGAATTTTAAGACTTGAATGTCTGATCTCCATTTTTCTTCTTTCACACTTTGATTTCCTTCCCAAACTACTCCTTAATCTTTCCTGTGTGCCACCATGAAGGTAGAAATAACCACACTGAGATGGGTCCTAATGCAATCATCTGTAATTGCACATTTGCAGGGTCTCACCTCCCTTTAGACCCACTCATTTATCATAACTGCTCTACAACAAAAAGCCCCACAGTCAGCTGACTGGTTATTCCCTAGAAAATCCTTAAAAATATCCACAAATGAGATGACAGACCCTGGCATCTCCCTCCATCTCCAGCTCCATCAGTGAATGATGAATACATACACAGCAGCCATTCACCTCTCTGCTGAAAAATCCAGCACAGAGTTACCCCACCTCACAAAACTGCTTGGACTCTGCCTCGAATATACACTCTCCAGTTATGCTGTGAGCTTCCAGCTTCCACCTGGAGACCTTTCCTTGCATGCTGGTAAGCCAAATTTGTCTGGGCCAAATTGCTGCCCACAGAGAAAGAAGAAAGCAGCTGCAGCTGGAGAGGGGTGGCTGGATGTCCCTGGATGTCCACACCCACACAGAACCCACAACCCGCCCCCACCTCGCTTCCAAGGCATTTTTCATCCAAAGAGCTACAGCAGGAGCTACTTTATGTGCCACTGAGGATAAACTTAACACAGAACAACTGAGCTGTGCAGAAGCCAAGGGGCTGAGATGCTGGGGACCTGCTGCTAATGTGTCAGCAAGGAAACATTTGCCATATGCATGTCTGCTGCTGCTGCTGTGCAATTAGGGGATGGAGCAGTTTCAAGGGGCCTCCTCTTTTGGCAGATGAGCTAGAGAAATAAGAAATCTTTCTTCACTAACCTGATAACATTTAAATGACAAAATAAGTGCAGAGATGCTGCTCAAAACCACAGGAGGTGACTCATCCAGGCTGCTGAGGAGCGCTCCCAGCACAGGCACCCATTCCATGCACGTCTGCCTCCTCCACGGCTCAGCCAGCAGCTGCAATCTTGCTAAAAATCAGCAGGTAAAATTCAGAATAAGAGCTAACAAAGCAGCTCACTTTACTCTTAGCTCTTCTGAACAACTGCATAGGGTTCAGTATTTCTACTGGGTTTCAGCTTTTTTTTCATGATTTCCTAACTGTAGTCTGATGGAAATAGCACAAGCAGGAATGAAAGGGATGCACACTGCAATCTGCACTCCCAAAATGACACTACTGACCGCTCCCTCCTGCTTTGCAGGATGACTCCTCAGCACCAAGGAGGAGAACACAGGATTTTTGGTGCTGAAGGCCACGGTACCTGAATGTTTGTGCTGGTATGGTTTGACCTCATATGCTATTCAATCTCATGCCCTATCCCACAGGTTATCCCTGAGAATCCCCAGCTGGGAGGGGAGCTGAGAAAGCTGCTCTGACAGCAGCAGAGCTCCAGAAACCTCCAGCCCAGAACAGGGAGCTGGAAAAACACAGGTGAGAGAGGAACCAGTTCTGCTCCTGTAAAACCTGTTGTGATCCATTCCCTACTTTCATCCCACCCTCCTATGCAGTACTCAGGCACAGGAGCTTCTGGACATCCCTGATGGAGGCAAAAACATTTCCTTCAACACAGATTTAGGAGTTTACTCCAGTCTCAGCTTTGGGTAGTGGCTTTCTCCTTTTTTTCTTTTTTTTTTAATTTGAAAAAGCCTTAGAAAATCATCAGTTACAGGTCCATGGTGAGATGCTGAATGGATACATCCATAACCAAGCCTAGATATTCACAAAATAACATCTAAACCATGTTTCAGCTTATGACATAAATAAATGAGCAGCAGACTAGCCAAAACCAACTGCAGTATTTTCAGTTCATGTTAACACAGTTATAACTCAAACACAACCAGCCAGGGCAGAACTGGATCAGTGGCACAGGAGCAGGGAGAGCTGCAGATCTCTCCTCCCACTGATGACAAGGAGACAGCATAGCAGAAACCAGCTTCTGTCTTTTTTCAACTACTTACATGTTATTCCAGCTGGTAGCATCCTGTCTCTGTATTTTGACTTAATTTTACATTTCCCAAAAGTGATAATTTTCTGTGTATAGGGAGCTGGGCGCTCTTCTGCATTTCATACACCCGTATAGTGCTCTTCAGCTTTGAACCACAGTTTAAGCACTTGACTGAACTCAAAAACCACCATTTGAAACCAACTGTGTATAAAGCACAGTTTTTTGTTTGATGGTGTAAACTTTTCCTGGATACCACTTGAATTTATTGAAACCAAATATCATGCAGAACAGTAATGATGAAGCAATTTCTGGTACATAAAGAGGTTTAAGAGAGAACATTTACACCTCACCCATAAATCCCAGCTCAACAAAACCCATGCAGCAAAGGGACACAGCATCCTTTTGGAAAGGTCTGTTAGATATTAGATATTGAGTTAGATTCAGCACCAATGCATGCAGACACCATGCCAGGACTTCCTGCATGCACAGCACGGACGCAGGGACTGCAGAAGGCATTAAGTAATGTAAGTCATCCTTGCAAAGTGTGTGTGTCCTCTGTGCAGGAACAGTGAAGGGTATAAACTTATCTGTGCTGTTCACCACCAAAAACTGAAACTGGAGCTGACCTGGCAACCAGGAACCACCCAAAACTATTTTGGGTCCTGCTTCCAACTCCCTTTAGGCAGCACACGGAACATACCCACTGAAGAAAGAGCAGAGGGTCCCATGTCAGTCCAGCTGTGGGACTGGGAAGCTCCTGGATGCAGGGAGATGAACTGCTGGCTCGTGGTCCTGCAGTTGTGAAAGGTCTATCACTGAGCAGGGGCAGGCTGGAGGAAACAATCCTGAAAGCACAGGACAAATGGAGCATTCTCCCACGCCCCCTCAGAGCCACAGGGCCAGACCACAGTGGCATTTTCCTGCCAAATCAACACATGAATAGAAGGGGGGGAAAGCCCAGCTGGAAAGAGCCTCACAGCACTCAAAGCAAGGAGAAAACCCATAGAGAGCAGGGAAAAAATACAAATTCTGCTCAGCTGTAAGAGAGGAGAAAAAAATGTATTATAAATAATTGAAAAGGCTTCCAAAGACCATTGAATACAATCAGTAGGAATTGAAAAGTAATAGGATATTTTTTTTTAAGAACTGTAGTGTCAGAACAATACAAATGGCTACAGGATCATAATTCATGTGGAAACCCAGGTCAAAATAGGCCAGAGCAGGCATCCAAACACACTAAAGCTCTGCAGATGCTCCTGCAGTTTTCTCATGACGAGAAAACTGATGGGGAGAAGAGTCAATGCAACACTGTTCAATTTGTGAGAGTGGGACAAAATAATGCAAGGCCCCTGAAGAAATCAGAAATATGGATTGCAAAAGACTGAGGCAACTTTGAAAAGCAAGGAGAGTGTGAGTGCACAGTCTATTTGGCTTGAAGAGGGACAGAGCAGGGACTGGCTCTGACAGTGTAAATGCACCCCCCAGGCTGGCCCACACTGGAACCCTCACTCACACCTGAGAGCAGACAACAACATCCACAGGCAAGTGAAAATTTCACCCACCACACTGTTTTCATCATCTTGAGGACAGCACTGTCTCAAAAGTATTTCCCAAGTTCTTCCACCGCACTCCAAGCAGATCTCCTTTTTCATGGGGATCAATTGAGCTGACCCTCTAGGAGTTATTTTGAGTCCTTCTCCTCCTGCCCACAAGGATTCTCCTTACAATTACTTTATTATTCAAATGCTCAAATACTGCTCCTTTTCCAATTCAATCAGGGCCTCAGTTATTCTATAGTGTCGGTTATTACATAATGTCACTAGGTAAGGGGCCAAGGAACATGCACTTCTGTGATCTACCCACACAGCCATAAAAAATTCACCTTCAACAGCCTTCAAACTTCATGTACTTTGGCCTGCTGATTATTTGGGCAGAAAACCATCACATTTCAAAGGTGCTTACACTCAAGTGTCCAAGGCCAGGCTGGATGGGGTTCTGAGCAACCTGGTCTAGTGGAAGGTGTCCCTGCACACGGCAGATGAGCTTTAAGGTCCCTTCCAAGACAAACCATTCCGGGATTCTGTGATTCAGCAGCACAGCATCAGCTCAGTATTTTTGAAAGCCTCTCAAAAAGGTTGTCAAGGTTTTATAATCTTCCCCAGGGACTTGTCTCTTAAAGTTTTTTTTAACCCTGTCACATTTATTAATTTGGCAAGTGATGCAGTGTTGCTTAAATTCCATTTATATTTTGTTCCTTGTTTTGTTGTTATTTCCCTCCTTGTGTCCAGCAAGGACTAACTGCAGTAACCTGAGGTCTCCAAGTCCAGCTCTGCAGGTCCAGCAGAAGCATTCCACTGTCCAGGGTCTGTGATTCCCCATGACAGAGACATTTGGACACAGCTGCATCCCATGCTAAATGGCAGCCATCCAGCAGCTGGACACTGTGGAGCTCAAAGGCCCCTTTACTCCCACATTTAGCTTTCTGCACATGAAAACAGCAGCTGCTTTCCTGAGAGTCAATTCTGCAACCCCTTTATGGGCTTCCTCTCCCTCTTTTAGGGTTAAGTGCGAGGAGGATTCCTTTTTAAAATTAGAAAAAGAGATAGGCTTATGAAGGCTGAATCAGGCTGCCTCTCTTAGATACATTTTTATTATGTTAGGAAAGCAATAATGAGACTAAATTAAAAAAAAAAAACAACATTGAATTGGATATTAAAAAGAAGAAGGGGGAAAAAAAAGGAAAATGAGAGAGCCAATTGTGCAATGTGCAAAGTCCTGCAGACTGAGCACCTCCCTCCCAAACCCATGCCTGGGATGGTCATGGCTGCACAAGGAGCCTGTAGCTGGAAACTGATTCAATGTTATTTGCAAGAAAAACCATTTAACTGAGTCCAGCTCCCTGAAACAGCCTTTAACTCAAAACAACACAACTGTAAATGCTGGTGTCATTTATAGCACCTGTAAATCATCCACTGCCAGGCAACTGATAAACTCAGGCTCAGGAAAATCAGCGTCCAGAGCAATATGCACCAAAACACCATAAATCCTTCTCACTATTACCGTATTTTTCCATCCCCATAAGCAAATTCTGTGCAACTGAATTATAATACTGTAGCTGAGCACTCACCAATGATATTTTAAACAGACTATTTAAAGGTGCCTTTATCCCACTGCAAAACATATCCTCAAGACAGCAACAGCAGAGAAGCATCCCCCCCAGAAATAATAACTGGTTTCTTCTCTCTTGACTTTGTTTCTCTTCAGTTGCATGTTTTATAATTTAAAATCACATGACAGAGAGCCACTATTTTCGCATCTCCAGTGAATCATTTAATACATATGTCAGTGCTCATAAAAAACCCTTACTGCATCCAGGTGAAGTTGATAGCCTCAAAATTCCAAAGGCTAAATCTAGAATGTCATAGTGAGAGCTTGAAGCTAAAAACCAGCAAGGACAGAAACAGTTTGTCTGGTTCATCAAGAGCGACCAGTTTCTGTTCAAGGCCAGGCTGGACAGGGCTTGGAGCTAGTGGAAAATGTACCCCATGGCAGTGGGTAGAATGAGATGGGATCCTTCCCAACCCATACTATTCTAGAACTCTATGACAGGTATTAAAAGATGCTAAAATAAAAACTAAAAATTTTATGTTTTCCCTAATTTTTTTTTCCTCACTTCCCCATGGCTAAAAGAGAAGCAAAGTCTAAGTGCTCAGGTTTACAAAAAATGCCGTTTAAAACCAAAAAAAACCCAAAAACTCAGGACATTCTGCCTGGAAATCATTTCACTTCGCTTTCTGATAGGGAGCTTTCTGTAATTCACCACTCCCTCATCTCCTCACTTTGCTGTGTGGTAACACCTGAGCCCTTCCTCTTTATGACAGTACCACCACCACCACCCCTGGAAGGGCTTTTTCACCACAGCCAGACCCAGTGCTTGGCTGGAGACCTGCCACAGGAGCTCACAGGGAGTCTGAGCAGCAAAAGAAGCAGTTTTGATAAGGAATTAGGTGAAACCAGCTTTGTGTTGCACCAATATCATCCTGCCTCCTCACAGTGGGATGATGGGAAGTGACTGCTTACTGAGATGGAAGAGACCCTCTAAAGTCCACAACACCAGGGAAGGAGAGAAATGCCATGGGAAGAAGGGAAGAAGTTGCTTAGCAACTCTCTTATTCTGACAGCCAGTTGGATGAAAGAAGTTGAAAAGACAAAGGTAAAGGAATTAAACATAGAAACTTTGTCTTCTCCAAGGTCCTCAGCTGACCCGAGTCACATTACTCAGATGGTTTTTGATGGGCTAAATCAGCCTGTGCCAGCTATGGACGC
>VYZP01055651.1:114610-136097 GCA_013400635.1 Hypocryptadius cinnamomeus
TTTAACAAATGAGTTCAGTTTCATGAGCTGTGACTCCAGGTGAAGATGCAGAGATCCAGGACACAATAATACATTTATCACTCTGCACTTGGAAGTCTCAATTCCAGACTAGCTGGGAACATGGATTCATGCCCCAAGCATCCTGACCCTGGTATAAACAGGAATAGCTACCACAAACTACCTGTACTGCACAGCTGGAACCAGGACCCTCAAAGACACCAAGGACCAGGAAAACAGCACCAAGGCTGGGACAGAGCAAGGCAGGACAGACCAGGGAAATCATCCAGCAACAGAGATATCTGCTCTACCACGGGTCAGGAAGAAAAAGGTCATGTAACGTTCACAGAGCACAGCATGAACATAGTCAGGGGAAAAAAAAATTGTGTTGTTTCCAATCAATTGAAAAGAAGTCAATAAAGGAAATTATCACTGCTTTGGTAGGATTCCAGCCCCCAAAAGCCAAATAAATCTTCCCCTTTCATGTGCATGTGTTTTCTTTATACACAAAGGAAGACAATTGCATTAAATGAGAAAATAAATTTATACAGTTTTCAGTTTCAGGCTTCATTTTCAGCCACTCACAAAACCCAAATTCTTGTCTATTGTACAACAGGAATGCACTGGCAATAAGGGATTTCATTTCAATCCTACACACAAGAAGCTCTGCCAGGCAGGTCAGTGAGATCTGAAATGGGAGGAGCTCTTTGCCAAGGCTCTCTGCAGATGTGCAGGACAAGATGGTCTGTCCTGCAGCACCAGGAGGACCAACACTCACACAGTTATTCACACTCACAGTTATTCACAAGGAACTCTGTGCACTTCTTCTGACCTTTAATGCTCTCAAGGCTGCATCCACACACCTCAGCAGAAACAGGAGCTCCAGTGTTCCCTTGATTCTTGTACTTGAAAGGAAGTGTTTCAGATGACAGCAGAAGAGAAGAGACTGATAATGGGAAGCAGAAATTTGGTGGGGAGTAATTCAAATGTGAAACTGTTAATTAAATATGTGAAATACTTCCAGAAGCAGCAAGGGATAGGAAAAAAAACCAAAATGAAACCAAATGCTGCATCTACTGTAAACAAGTGTGAACACAGAGAATAAATATATCTACCTTCCAAACTGGGATTTGACTTTCTAATCTCTTGTCTACAAATTTCAGATTTGCTTCTTTTTTAAACACATATTCTGTGAAGGATGTCTCTGCAAGATTAAGACAAGAAGTAAATATTTCAGCATTTAGAAAAGAAACACGAAAAACTGTTTGCTGTTCAAGATTTCTCGAATTCCTCAGAACACAGCAAACAGCTTCTGCTCCTGTTTAACAGAAAGGGTTTACCACCCTGTAAGTAAAGAGTGTCCTTTGTTATCAAACAGGCAGCAGGGAGCTGTGACAAGCTCAGAACAATTCTAGGCACAATTCACAGGGCTGCAGATAAGAAAGGAGGAGCTGAACGATTTAAAGCAGTTTGTGGAGGAGGAGGAGGAGAGCTGCATGCAATTTCATTATTACTTCAACTTCTGCAGTACATGGGAGCAGCATGAGAAAGAATCCCTCTGTGCTGGACACTGTAAACGTGGAGCAAGAGCAGGCTCCCCCAGAAAGCCTGTGATTAAAGCATAAAACACAAGATAAACAAACACGAGCACAAGGTCACACAGAAGACTATTTGCAAGTCCTACTCAAACTAATTTTACTTCTATATACACAAAAAACTCAAACTGGGTTTAACAATAAACACTATAACTACTATCATCCAGCCCCTATAAAATGCTGCTCATTCCAGCCACCAGGCCAAGTTTTCAGAATATGGTGACATCTAAACATAATTGCAGTGGGTTCCAGATTAAAATAGATCAGCCCTCAGCCTGTGAACACAATGAATCACCCTCAGCCAAGAATATGGTGTCCTGGTTGAGGCTGAGAAAGAGTTAATTTTCTCCCTGGTAGCTGGTACAGTGCTGAGGTTTGGATTCAGCCTGAGAACAATGTTGATGCTTCAGTTGCTGCTGAGCAGAGCTTACCCCAAGTCAAGGACTCTGCAGTGCCCCAGCTCTGCCAGTGAGGAGCTGCAGCAGGAGCTGGGATGGAGCATGGCCAGGAGAGCTGATCCCCCTGGGCACAGGATATTCCACACCAGGGGATGCCATGCCCAGGGTGGGAACTGGGGCAGTTGGCCAGGAGGGGCTGGAGGCTGCTGAGGGACAGGCTGGGCATCAGTGGGTGGGTGGTGAGGGACTGCACTGTGATCACTCATCTCTCAGGACTGTACTCCCTTCTTTAATGGTCTCCCTTCTCATTATAATAACAACAATACTAATAATGTCATTATTGCTTAATTCAAGTATTAAACTGTTCTGATCTCAACCCACAGGTTTTACCTTTTTCTGATTCTTCTCCCATTCCTCCAACATCTGTTAAACCAGGTCAGATGGTTTCCAGAAGCAGATCCAGTCAGCTGAGGTCTCTGCAGCCAGCCTGTAGCATCAGCTAAAGCATTCCATGCTCACAGACTGAACCAAAGCTCAGGACACTGCTGGGCTCCTGACAGGAGCAGTTTTATGGGAAAAGGGGAGTAAGGCTTTTGGGGGAGAGTTTTATGGGGAAGAGGGAGATGGAGATAGACCAGGATGAATCTCATATACACAAACTGACAAGGAGAGACACGCAATGACTGACGCTGTACATAATAACAAACACAACTGGGAAGAGTCTAGACAAGCTTTCAGTGTGTAAATATCAAATTATATGAAACACGCTGGAGGGACTTGTAGCAACCTCTAATTTTAAGGTTCTACCTGAAATTTAAAAGAAAGGCAGCAATACCCTCCCTGGCTCCTTGTCTAAGCAGATTCTGCTGATTTAACCAGACAAATCACATAAACCCTGTGGTTTATAAACACCTTTCAAAGTTTATTCTCAATGAGTAGATTGAGAAAACCTATGGGACTGGCTTTTTTTCCCTGAAGAAAAAGTGGGTGAGGGACGAAAGTCCCCTTTCCCTACATCCTTCCCCTTTGTTCGTCTTCATTTTCATAGTGAGCTACAAAACTGCATTGTGCCCAGCACAGTCACTGTCCTGCTCAATGCTCACAGGACAGATTCTGTTTTCCCTTTGAGAACAACATGAAAATAGTTTCCCACTGCTTTCTTCCCAAACATTTTGCCTAAATTATTAAAAGGTGAGGTTAACTGCTCCTGCCACAATCCTTGTGCTCTGTAAACACTTCCCACAAAGCACATCTGAACCACCAATCCTTTATCACCTCTCCAATTTCAGAAATGTGTCAGTCCTGCAGTTAAAACTCTTCACATGCTTCTGTGATGGGCAGCAAAACCAGAAGTCAGTGGTACACTACTTAACCTGCTAAGTAAAGCTAAATTAAAGATTTGGGGGGTCTGAAAAGGGGGTTTGATCTTTCATTCAATAAATAAACAAATAAATAAGTGACCCACAAGATGAATGCAGCTCACCCTGAACACAGGGAAGAGAACTGCAGGGGGATGACCAGGATTTTATGAAAAAGCCTCACATAAAACCTGAATCCCACGAGAAAAGTTAGTGTTTTAAGCAATTTAATACTTCCCATATCCTTATCAGAATAGTACTGATTTTCTTTTCAGCCAAAGCTCTTCAGACATACAAAAATACTTCAATCACAGCAAGCTTGAGGGCTCAAAGTTACACATATGCCAAGAGGGTCTGGTGAAAGACAACCAAAACCACCAGCAAAGACTTTTGGTCCAGTAGTGAAGTGCCCAGCTTGCCACAAGTACTTCCATGGCCCGTACTGGGCCAAAAGCAGCACTGTGTGTTTATTTTATTAACAGCAAGTTCACTTCTCTTAAATATGCCTGACATCACCACTGCTCCACATCAGATGCCATTCTCCAGCTCTGTCTCCTCCTCTCCTCCAGGCTTCCAGTAAAATTAGACCTTGCATTAAACTTCCAGTAAAATAATTACAGTTGGCAGGTATTTTTCAACACTGATTTAGAAGCCAAGAAACCAAAGCAAAACAAAACAACATCAAGTCAAGCATTACTCAACTTCCCTCAGAAATAGCTTGTTCTGTAGATCAAATACTGTCACTGGCAGATGGTTTTGCTCTCCATTATTTCATGTGCTCTATAAACTTCACAAAAGCATTGGCTGTATACCTTGCAAAATTTCCCTACGATAAAATATGCAAAAATGTCTCAAGGCCTTCAAAACAACAACAAAAAATGATGACAGAGAGAAAAAGTCCTCCTCAAATGCAGTGGACATTTTTATTGTGGAGAAAACAATGAAAAGTAAAAGGAAAGCAAGAAGGAGCTAGAATCCCTCACAAGATTTCTAAGCAGCATGCATCACCACCATCACTTTCTTCTGCATGCAGATGATATGCTAACAAGCCCTTTAGATAATTTAGTCCATATATATACTGTGTAGGTGTTTGCTAAAACACTAATGCCAGCATCCAGTCACTACAACGGGTGTGCTTTCTACTTTATTGCATTAAAAATTGTTAGAAGAAGTCACAGAAAAATGTGGCAAGAAAGAGAACTCCACTTTCAGAAGTATTTAAAGTCAGTTCACCTCCATTTATTTTTCACCAGCGGCAAGGCTGTCGTTAGAGCTGTTTCCTCCTGGCATTGCTAACTCAGCATTCTCTTGATTCCCACACTTTATCATTCCCCTTTCCTGTTTTTGTACTCACTGCTGCCTTTTGAGGATGCTGAGCAGGGGCAGGATGAAAAATCGGGAGGAGAGCCCTCAGCTTTCTGAACAGCAACCTCAGGAAGCAAAGCATTTAACAAACACACTGGAATGCTGATCTTTAATCTGCAGGTCATTTAGCCAAAAACATGATGTACAGAAAGGAAAAAGTGAAGTTCTAACAATCCCTGAGGTTTTTAAAACAACACTTCTGTCCATTCAGAGAACCATACCTAGCACTTTTTCCTCTGTCTATACCTACCACTTCTGTCTCATTCCACACTCTTAAAAAAATTCAGGATGTTTAACAGAAAGTGAACCAGGTTTGACTGCAAACATCTTCTTTTGCCAGGATAACTCTCAAAATTGCCTAAGGGCTTGAGACACTCAGATGCTTTAACTAATAATTGAACAGGACACTGCATTTTGTATAGCTCTGAGATGGCTCTGAGACCTTTGTCAGTGCTTTTTTTTTTCCCCCACAAATACATAGCGAAGAGGATGGATCATTCTGGAGATGAGTCACTACTGAAACAACAGAATAAACTCCTGTGAAATGCTGTGAGGTTTCTGCTTAACATTCTCTAGCTCCTTTCTGGGATAATTTGGCAAGGTTCTGGCAAACGCTCCTCCCACAGAAATCAAGCAGCAAATCTGTCAGTGAAATTAATCTAGAAGTGCTTAATATTAATTTCAGTCTCCACTTACCTTCTGCTGCTTCAAGTTTGCTTCCTCACAAAGCTGACAAAGAAGAATGGAAAGCCACCAGGAGCAGGGTGGCTGCTGACACCAAACCCACAGCCAGGACAGATTTCCACACCTCCAGACAAAGCTCCAGCACATTTGCTACTGCCTGAATATGTACAATGCTACAATGTGGTTTAGATTGGCTTCCACTTGTAACAAGTTCAGCAGGAACATCTTTTGGCTAAAGCAAATTAACACATTGTAAAATGGTGGGGGAGTGAAAGGTAGGGGTAAGTGAGGCTTTGGTGCCAAGCAGTCAGCAGAAAACCTAAACCCAGAGCTTCCTGCTGCCATGGTCTGTGTGCACGATATCCACCCGCCCTCCCGAAATCCTGACAGACCTGTACGCTCTCCTTGGGCACAGGCACCGCAGTAATTACTGCCACCCAATCCAATCTGCACACAGATCACTAATTAACTCAGAACTCACAAAAGGTACCCAACCCAGAATCACAGATGATGTCCCTGTCTGTCACCAACGCTAATCTCAGGGTCATCAGGGGACACTGGGTGCTTACCTGGACAGATGTCCTATGCTGCAATCTGCCCTACTGTCTCTGCATGTGTTCTGCTACTTATTTATCCCTATTACCTTCTTGTTTATCCCTATTACTTTCTTATTTATCCCTATTACCTCCTGGCTCTGCACAGCTCCCTGACAGGAGTGGGCAGCTGGGGGATCGGGCTCTGCTCCCAGGAACAGGCATGGGACAAGAGGGAATGGCCTCAGGCTGGGCCAGGGAAGGTTTAGATTGGGAATACTGGATTGAATACCAGGGAAAATGTCTTCATTCAAAGGGCAGTCAGGCCCTGGAACAGGCTGCCCAGAGCAGGGATGGAGTCACCATCCCTGGGGGCATTCACAAGTCATGTAGATGTGGCACCTGGGGACATGGGTTAGTGGTGGGCTTGGCAGTGCTGGGGGAACAGCAGGACTCAATCTTAGACATCTTTTTAAACTTTAATGACTCCAAAATTGTACTTAAAATATACAATATAGATTCTTCTTATTATCAATGTTACAAATATACCTTCAGTTACAGACGCCTGCACCTTTTGTTAGAGTTCCTTTGGAGGAACAGGTGCATTCCTACCATCCCTGCTCCCACATCGGCACAGAGGCACTTCAGGAGACTGGACATGGCAAACCCTTTGTTCTTAATGTCACTGCCCAATCACTTCAGTCATTTTATACTGGAATCTGATGAAGAATAGAATAAACTGCTTATTAACCTACAAATTATACTAGGACTAAAAACATTCTGATTGGCTGTGCATAGTTGAGTAGGCAGAAAACAAGAGGAAAAATGCAATCTTAAAAAAAGTGACCAACTCTGAAAGTAAATGAATTTTTCTACTGGCTTCAAAGAGACTAAATTAAGGGAATTTTACCAAAACAAATCATTAAGTCTATAAACATGAAAGTGAGTTTTGTCACTAGCAAACATTCGTACACTGCAGACACTGAGTAACAGCACACAAAGAACAAGTGCACTCACAGTGTGCTCAAAATTCACCACTTTGATTGGACTGTCAGTCCCTTAACAGATGATAATCCATCATTCCTCAGAGACTGCAGGAATACCAGCACTTCCTTCAGCACTCATCGGAGAAGAAGATGAGAAAACAATGTAAAACAAATTAAAGACAGGCAATCCCCCCCCCAACCAAACCCAAAAGAACAGTTGCTCCCTTTCGTCAATGGGGAAAGCACTTTACACCTTCATTCCCCTGTGCTGAGCAGAGCTGGTTGGCATTTTTACACCATTTCACAGACAGGAAAGCAAAGGACAAGTAGCACAGCAGAGGCAAAAGAAAATTCCAACTTTCCATCCCTCTGCTCTTACATCCACGGAAGAAACAGGCCTTTTTCATTTTCAAATGAAAATGAAATCAAACTTTCTTTATATTCCTTTGCTTTCCCAAGCTGTTGTTATCCCAAAAACTCAGCTGGGGATGTAAAGAAACAAAGAAAAAATTCCTTCTTTAGGAAGTCTTCAGTGGAATCCCCTAATCCCCCAAGCCATCCTACACAAACCCCACAAGATCACCCAAGACTTCAAAGGTGAGCTGACAATACAGTTATTCCCAACTACATCCAGTCTTTGAAGTCCATTTCATCCTGCACCCAAGAGAAACCAAAAGCAGATACATGGGAAATGGTGCAGAATACAAAAACCATCACGTAGTAACACTCCCTCCTTCCCCAACTCAAGTACAGGGGCAACTCTTCTCTCCTCAAAGAATAACTAAAGTTGTAGGAAGCGCAATGCAGCAAGTCAGCATGGACTGACCATCACAGCTGTCGGGCTCTCCTGTCCATTTCCTCCTTCCTTCCCTCTTCCACACCTTGTGAGCTTTGGAAAACCAAACTCCTGGCTGAAAGGCATGACTACATTTCCCAGAACAACACCTGATCTCATCTGGTGTTTCCTTGCACCAACATAACACAACTGGTAATGTGGTGAGGGGAAATTTAAGAAGAGGAAATGGTGCCAGTGCTGGAGAGAGGAAACTCCATAAGAACAGCTTTTTGACTTGGAAGCAAAATAAACCAAGGAATTACTTAAGAGCTTTATAGAAACACCTTAAAATTTTAAGCCAATAAAGAAGACCCTCATGAAACAACTTCATGTTGCCATAGACTTTGCAGATACCACACACATGAGGTTCCCTGCCCAAAACCAGCACTGGAGCTCTCTGTCCTGGACACGAGGCCCTGCTGCACCAGCTCTGTTCCTTCCCTCCATTATCTCTGCTGACAAGCCAGCTCTTGTTCCTTGGTGTCCTGCCAGGACCTCTCCTGTCAAACATCCTGTGTGCCAGCACAAGTGGCAACATGAAACTGCACAAAAATTGGTGCTGCTCTGGCTTTTGCAGGTCACTGCAACACCACAGAGCATGGGGGGGGGGACATAAAACAGAAATACCAACAAGCCTCCATCTACAGAGCAGGGCCTTTAACCAGGCAAAGCTACTGGAATCACAAACCATTGTATTCCCACAGCCAGTGCTAGTGCTCCCTCCTTCCCAACAGTGTGTCCATGCCACAATGAGACTGATTTCTTCCATCAACTCCATCCCAAGTTTAACAAGTGAAGGCTCGTCCATTAAATTTCACCTACACCCTCACTTCTGCCCCAAAACACACACTCGATTAGCTACAGTTAAGGTACCACAGTAAAATGAATTTTAATCAAATACAGTTCCTTTTTTTTTCTTGTTGCTGTTGCTTTGCCTTTTACTTACTTATCTACTTGTCTGGCAATCAAATCCCAGAATACAAACCAACACCACTGAGAATCACAAGTGGCGATTATTTTGCTGTAACACCAGTTATCTAAGTGGTTTGTGGTAGAAAGAGAGAAGGTTTAGGGAACAAACAAGGGGTGCAGCCAGAGATCAAAAGAAATACTGCTCCTAAGTGGAATATTAACATTTCCCTATGGAAAAGATGACAGGAAGATCAGTAAAGCACATTAAGCAGAATCACTGCAGTTCACAACTGGAATATTTACAAGCTTTTTGGCTGATCTTTAGTATTTCAGAATTGAAGAAAAAACTCTGACTTAATCTTTCCTCTTCTGCTTGCCCATACCTAGTGCTGCTGTTCAGCATGATCCAAGTGATAAATTTTCTGTCTGGATCCAGCCCAACTCTATGTCACCCATTAGAAGAGAAGGGTGCACAATGAAGAAAAGCAACACAAAGCCATGGCAGCCCACAGAAATCAGCGCTCTGACTTCTGAGTGCTCTGGCCCTGAGCACTCACTCAGAAAGTTTTTATTCATAACACACACCGCATGAAGGATGGGAGAAAGAAGCATTTGATCATTTCTGCCCCTGACACACACCTTGAGACAGCAATGCAAAGCACACGTGTGCCCTTACACAATTTCCTTTCCAACACCAAGTGCCTCCTTCTGGTTTTGCTAGGCTGTGCCTCAGTTTCTCCTGCTCACGTTTCC
The DNA here is from genome assembly GCA_013400635.1 of Hypocryptadius cinnamomeus. Lineage (NCBI taxonomy): Eukaryota > Metazoa > Chordata > Aves > Passeriformes > Zosteropidae > Hypocryptadius > Hypocryptadius cinnamomeus. The sequence goes on from VYZP01055651.1 coordinate 124,027, forward strand.
AGCCTCATGCCATCAGCTGTTGAGCTCTTCACATTCCATCTCAGCACTCCACCTTGCCACCCCCTTGTTCATTACATTTATGAACATTATACTCCCACTCTCCATGTCATTTTTCTGCTTACTGACACCAGCTCTGGATGGTGACAACCCAAACACAACATGCTCAGGCTCTGCCTTTACCCCAAAATGAAGAGTCAGCCAAAATGAAATACCCAAGGCCAGGCTGGATGAGGCTTGGAGCAACCTGGTCTACTGGAAGGTGTCCCTGCCATTCCAGGGGTTGGAAAGATATAATCTTCAAGGTGACTTCCAACCCAGGCCATGCCATGAGCATCTGTGAAATCTCCTTTGCTAGGCATCATGGTGGCCAACCATTACTCTGAGCTTCTTCCTAGATTTAATTTCCTTAATTAATTTCCTTCCTTAATATTTAACGCATGCTAAGCCCAAGGTACCTAAAGACTCCAGTCTGTATGAGGTAGGTAGGGACTGCACAAAGGTGGTGGGAGCTGAAGGTGGGGGACAACCAAACACCAGATGTACAGAGGAGCCATACACCTTCTAAAGAGGGCAACCAGAAAGACATGTGCTGAAGCTCATCTATACAAATTTTCCTATTTGTAAACAAATTAATATAGCCACAATATATGACTGCACTTCTGTCTTCCACGGCCGGTGAGTCAGAATTGCTGTTTACAGTTATTAGCAATGCAACCCTGCAGTCCATCAGCACTGCCTTCGCCCTGCGGAGGCAGGTGAAGCTTCAAAAAACATCAGGAAATAGGCACGCACACCTCAGCCCCAGGACTGCACTCTGAGCATTAGTACTTGTCACAGACAGCAAGAGGAAACACTCTCTGTCGTAATTCTGAACTTAAAAATAGTATTTGACAAGCAAATCTCTTATGAGAACAGAATTAAGATACTGAGGATCAAGTTGATCAAGCGATTTTGAAAAATAATCCAGATTTCACTCTGGATCACAAAAAACCCAAAGAAAACCACTTCAAAAGCGAGAAAAATAACCAGTTTTTACTTTTGTGATAGCAAAGCACAGAACAAGCTCAGAGCCTTACCACAAGGACACTGTTGTGGCTGCAGAGAGCCTGGCTGGGCAACTCCCACCACAGCAGCTCCACAGCCCCCTGGGAAAAAGAGCTGTGGTTTCCCAGCTCCCATCCCAGTGCACCATTCCCTACCCCATGTCATTCTTCTCCTATTTCAGCAATATCTGGAAGCACATACATTTTCTCCTCCTTATCACAAGCTTTGAAACTGTTTTACCAGTGCATGCTTGTTCTCTTTTTCCTCAAGTATTCCCTAAAACAAAGCAGCAAACAGGAGAGAAACCAGGGGAACTGCCAAAGACAGATGGACACAGCATTCCTACACTTCCAGATAATCACAAACAACAGAAGGTTTAAGGCACTGCCCCTGAGCCCACTGTAATTTCCATCAGTTTTCAACTTAGTCCTAGAGCACCTCGAATCCCTCAAGCTACTCGAGCTAGTGGCTAATGACCAGGCAGGGATAAGGAACAGGAGACTGGAGACAGCTTCCAACCCTTACCACCAACAGGTATACTCTGCCTTAAGGGCCAAAGTCACTCCCATCTTCTGCTTTCCATCACTGCTTTGACATTTAAATCAAGGCCCAAAACCAGTCCTGCAGTCTGACGATACAGAAAAGTCCCTGCACTCCTCCAGTGCTGGAGTTCTTCTCCCTCAACACTGGTCAGCATTCCCACAGTCAGCACCACAGCTTAGTCTGTACTCGGGGAAAAAACCTTATGGGTATGGACGCTAGCTCACAGAGTTTGATTTCACTGGCACTGAAGCAGCAGACTGAAGCTTACATGCTACTTTCACTTTTACACCCAGTCACACTTAGTATTTTGAAAGCAATAAAACCATTTCAACACAAAAATTCAGGCACATTCATGACATGTCAGGGGAGATGGTAGCAGGTAAGGAATGGAAAATTATAGACAAGGAAAAGAAGAATAGGAAACTGAACACTCAATAAAGCAGAGAGGTCAAAAATTTACCCATTAAAAGAATCCATCAGCAAACCAGACAGCGCCATCCACCAGGTAGCAACCACAAAACAGAAATCCAGAAGTCTTCAGAGCTGCCTCCACTCTTACTTGTAGTTTTATTCCTGAGGATATTCAGTCACAACCCAGATCAAAAGCAGAGCTGACCCCACACGCTAGGCAAGCTCACAGATTTTGGGGGATAATTTCCTTATCCTTATGGCATGGTTAATTCACCTGGGATCTTCCCTCCCACCTCTGCCTCTGACTGGGACTGCATCAAAACTTGCCTCCTGCTTGGCCAGAGACACCTTGGGAAGCAGCTGACACTGATTGTGACCAACAACAGCCTGTTTGTGCCTTTTCAAAGAGCAGGTTGATGCAAAAATGCCCCCAAAAAAGAGCTGTTTCTTCTGCATTTGGCTTAGGGCATAAAACATACAGGAACACAACAATCATCCTGGCTATTTACACTCCACTAAAGAGATAAGGGCTGTGACGACAAGAGGAGCAAGTGGGTTCTTCATGTGCTTTCCCAGGATAGCAGCAGCCCTTGGGAGAGCAGGGTGGAAGACACGAGAGGAGGCATTGCCATCAGTCTCCATCACAGCCAGATCATTCCTGCACCTGAAATGAAGTGGTTCATTTCAAAATCAGGTCTTTAGACTGGTGGGGGGTTTGCACCTTGGGCTTTCTTTTGGAGGGCAAGCAGGAGGGAAAAGGCAGCAGTAAAACAACTACTTGCCTTACTCATCACAACAGGAGTGAAGAAATCTGTCCTCATGCACTGAAGGCATTGTAAACCCCAGAAAAACAGGAGCTCTCAACATGGTACACCTAATGAACATCTTCAGTGGGACCTCAGGCTTAGTAACAATGTTTAGGAGAATAAGAAACGCTCAGCCTCGTGAAGCTGCATTTAGTTGTACGTTTATTTGGGGATTTTTTACAAGCATAATGGAAAATTATGCACTCGACTCTTCTCAGAGTTGCCGTGGGATTCAGGGGACCTAATTTCCCTAAGACTATGAAAATCCCAGGCTTTGCCATATAATTTTTGTTTGCCTTTACACTTCTGTGCTAGTCTCTGAGCCTTCTTTCATCCATCCACAGCAAATGCTTGGGTGCAGCAACAGAAATAGTTTGAAAACCAATGATTGAGAGAAAAAGGGCTGGAGCTTCTTAGACGTCTGGGGACTGGATGATAGTCCTGTGCTGCTGCTGAACCCGTTCTGCCTACAAAGGAAAGCCAGGGCAGGGCCTGGAAGGGTTTGGACCAATTTTTCCCCAAGCAGCAACATCACGATGTGCTGATTCTGCCACATTTGCTATTGCTTCAACCTCAGCACCTTCAGAAGGCCACAGCCCCAAGGCTTCACCCAGCCCATCCTCCTTGACTCGTCAGGAACGCCATCCCAATCCCACATCTGCAGGAGGCCAGCACTCAGGGCCTGGCTGGGCTCGGACACGGGGCAGGAAGGGCGATGGTCCCGCTCCCACCCTGGCAGTGCCTGGGCGGGAGGGAGCCGGGGCACAGCCCTAACTCCCAGCTAAGCTGGGCGGCTGAATCAGCGCGGGTGGACAGCCATTTACTGCTGACACAGAGCTGCCATAAATCACCACCTCTCTGGAGCAAGCAGGAAGTTGCAGGGGTGACTTAGTCATCCTCCATCCTGACGCCATTCCAGGAGCAGAGCCACATACGTCCCCCGGCTTTGGGCTGTGCCCGCGGCTCAAAAATAGCTTTTAAGCCAAATCCTGCAGTCATCATTCAAAGCTGAAACCCTTTTATTTACACTCAGCAAGAACTCATGTATGTTTTTGACAATGCTGAGAGTAACCAGTGCTTAAATTATTTGCTTAGCAAAGGAGTCTATTTAACTACAAGTTACACCAAGTATGCAATGTTTTTTGACCCACATAGAAGCTAATAATTTGCATTTTATGGAACCACTTTGCATAGACAACCCATCTTAATGGCCACAGCTTACTGTACAAGAATTAATAATTGAAAAGCAACTCGTCAGCACTGTTATTTGTGTTACAGGTAACTCACAAACCTCATTACACTGTAGCATTAAATTTCCAATGACCTTCTGGAAAGCTGTGAGAGTCTTTTTTTAAGGCATGATCTCTCAGAATGCCAAGCAATTGCAGACAAAGTATGTGACAGCCACCCAGAGCCTGTGGGAAAGGCCAGGCGAAACCCCCTGTCAGAAATGTATCAGCCTGATCCCCCTTTGCCTGAAGAAGTGACTTTGACTTCACGAATCCCCCCTCTCTCCAGCCAGTCACTTGACCATGCTTCTCTCACAAATTTCTGCCTTAATGCCATATTAATCCTACTTCATCCAGTCCCCAGACATCTAAGAAGCTCCAGCCCTTTTTCTCTCAAATCATTGGTTTTCAAACTATTTCTGTTGCAGGACCCAAGCATTTGCTGTGGATGGATGAAAGAAGGCTCAGAGACTAGCACAGAAGTGTAAAGGCAAACAAAAATTACATGGCAAAGCCTGGGATTTTCATAGTCTTAGGGAAATTAGGTCCCCTGAATCCCACAGCAACTCTGAGTCGAGTGCATAATTTTCCATTATGCTTGTAAAAAATCCCCAAATAAACGTACAACTAAATGCAGCTTCACGAGGCTGAGCATTTCTTATACTCCTAAACATTGTTACTAAACCTGAGGTCCCTTATTCCATGTTTTAAGGTCTGATTTCCCAGAAAACAGCGCAGAATGGTATTTTCAGGAGAACCCAGCTCAGAGCCCTGTTGTTGGGGAAGAGCAGCAGAGCAGCCCCACATTTGGAGCTGTCCCGCTGACAGAGCCTCTCTGTGCTGGCATCACAGCCACTCCTTGCTGTGATGTCTTCGCTCAGGGCTGTGCCCCGATGCAATCTGCTCCAGAACATGCTCACTGACTCTTGCCATCCCCAAAGCTTCCCTGGCGTGTTTCTGTGGACTGAAGCAGAAGATTTGGGGCAGCCAGGGGCTGATTTATCTCTGCGTGAACGCCTGCGGGTGTAGTTTGCGCAGCTCTCCCAAACAAAACATTTTCACTGCCATAGCAAAGGCAAACTTGCCCAAATCCAATTTGTTTGGTACTTAATTAGCATCTCTGCTGCAATGCTGGAGACAAAAGAAAGAAACACTCCCCTCCTCCCATGAGCATCAGGACTTTTTAATCTCAAGGATACACCTTATCCAACACGACCAGAGCAGAAAGGATACGGCTCCCTCTTACTATGAAACAGAGATCATCTCAGGAGCTTGTTCATCACGAGGTTTGGATTTTAATTTCAGCAGCTCTGGCTGATAGACTCCCACACCTGAAAACTAGGGAGTAATTTAAAAACATAAATCATAAGAAAAAACAATTATATCCATTACACCTTTGAGTGGTAAAAAGAATAGAGATGGGATTAGAAAGCCCTGGCTGGCTTTCCTTTCACCCACTAATCAAACAATTCCCTGAAGCACTCACAGGAGCTTCTCCTCTCCACATTTCTGTGGCAGATGAAGGGGAGAGCCAGATCTGTTCCCCTGGATTCAGTCTGGCTTATTCAGCAGCTTCAGATTCCTGCAAAAAGAAAGGCTCAGAAAGGAAAGCTGAGCCCCTGGGCATCCACCAGACCACAAGTACTGCACGCACAGAGGAGGCACGGCTGCTCTGGGAGGAGAGGAGCAGCAGCCTGTCCTTCAGCATCACACGGCTGGCCATGCTCAGCAGCCCAAACCACAGTCTGGAACAGCCCAGCCCAGGCCCTGGAGCCAGGCACAGCCATCGCTAACAAAAGAGCAGCTCCTGCACACTCTGTCAGTGCATTTACTGCAGTCAGCCTGTCAGTGCATTTACTGCACGTCAGCTGTGCTCCCTTCAAGATGCAGCTGGGGTGAGCAAGCCTGTGGATGAAATGAAGCAGCAGGATCCAAAGTGGATGTTGCCAAAACAGAGAAACATCTTAGTCATCCCTCAAAGTTGAAGCAGAATGGGCTGTAAGCCCATTACCAGCCCTTAGAAAGACAGCATTTGTTTCGGTTTACCAGCTGATTCTTCCCTCAGACTATTTTCCACTGGAGAAGTGCAAATGTCTGCTACTCAGAGCTTTACTGAATAGCAATTTAAAAGGAATTCTCCAAACACAAAGGTGAACTTCAGCAAGCCTGCCTCCCCAGGAACAGCACACCAACATCACGAACGTGCACAGGGCATGGAAAATGCTGCTGTCACTGTAAGAAAGGGAATACGAGCAGCGTGTTCCTTCCTCTGTGTCTTCCTGCAAAAACAACCTCCCTGCCCAATATCCAAAACCGCACAGGCTCCACAAATCTAATTAGCCATGACTCCAAAACGCAGAGCTCTGTCTGTCTAAATGCATAAACATTAAAGTTGTTTTGCTTTTATTAATAAAATCTTGGGACAGGATGAGATAAAAATCCTAAGGAGGAAAGTCTAAGAGGTAAGTACCTCCCCCTCCCCAAGTAAAGAGCTGTCTTTGTGTGAATAAACTGGGCAACCTAGATAAACTTTTCCTTGTTTATTATAAAAGCACAAGTTCACCAATGTCCTTTTATGTCCTGATGCATGAAATTATTCCAGCTACATATAATTTCACAGAGCCAAAGAGGTGAGGCTATGGTATTTATAGATACATTCAGGGCTAGAATTTTTTGTAAGCAGCAACATTTTTATGGCCTCAGCACCTAACATACTTTTGGGAAAATGCCCACCTGTATATATAGATCCTGGGAAATTTTCCCTATTAAATACATATTTCAAGTGAACTTGCTCTTTATCTTTTTTCAAACTTGACAGATAGAGCCTGTGTTTTTCTCTTAGAGATACAGAGACAGAAGAAGCTGAGGCCACTTTCATAGCAAGAGGAAGGCCTCTAAGCGCGTCCTGATACTTTCAGACATGTTCACTGGTTTGTTTTTTTTATTCTCCGAAATGGGGCCTCAGATTTCCTAAGCACATGCCACACATTAAGACATGAATCTCTGTAAAGAACTCAAAACACAGAGACAGACAGAACACCAAAAAAAAAGAGGAAGAATCGTTTTCTCTCATTCAGGTAACAAATTAGGAGCTCACAACGTTTCTCCAAACTTCTAACCCAGAACCCTGCCTTGAAGTCTGCTCAGGACTGGATCAATACTGCAGTTAAATCACTTGGCACTGGCATCTCTTCACTCCAGAATTACCTTCCGTTGAAGCAAGCAACAGCAGACAGGCACGCAAGGGATGCTGTTGGATTAACACTACTCCAGAGACGTTATCCATATCCATATACTGTTGTTGTGTATAGCATCATTACATAAGCCTCTCTATTTTTAAAGTAAAATGTTTGCCTGGTCAGTCTCTACTATTATCCCACCCATAAACCATCAGGCTGAAATTCCACCCACTTTAATCATAAGTTTACAGGCTTAAGGGTGGAAAAGTAGTAGAAATTACAAGATCAAGAACTGCTATGTGCTTTAGAAACACAAACATTTTTATCAACAGGATTTCAGAAGCCACCGCAATAAGGGCACTGCCCAGGCTCCCCAGGGAATGGGCACGGCCCCAAGGCTGCCAGAGCTCCAGGAGTGTTTGGACAACGCTCTCAGGGATGCACAGGGTGGGATTGTTGGGGTGTCTGGGCAGGGCCTGGAGTTGGACTCCAGGATCCTGATGGGTCCCTTCCAGCTCAGGATACTCTTTGTATGATTCTGATAATAAATTACCAACCTTTGGAGAGCTTCTTTTAATAATGCAAACACAACTTTACCACCAGCATCCAGAAGTCTGTGACCCAGAGGGCTCCTGTAACCCAGACAGACTCCTGAACCACCAGCACAAAAATAAATACTGTAAGTCAATTCACAGCCAAAGGATCCTGCTTCCCTGCCACACAAAGAAGAAGCGGAATTTAAACCACAACTTTGTTACCACCCATCTATTCTTGAAATGGTCGAGGATGGCGTGGTGGAAGCCAACCTATAGAACAGTTCAGGGACTCAGTTACTGCTTTTTCTGCATCATGCAGCACTTACTGGAATCTGTATTACTTAACTTCAAGCTCTTTAATACAACTTTTAAATTCTGTTCTCTGCATTCTTACGCATGCCCTAAAATCTTGCACCAGATCCCTTGCTCAGATTTACTTTGGTAAATCTTCCAACAACGTTGCTGAAGCTGCTCCTTGGCTTGCAGCAACTCTTTTGTCATCTGAGCATTTCTGAGTCAAGACTCACCCCAATCTATGTCAAGGATGCACAGCTGCAGAAATTACTTCTTGTATTTGAACATTTTTTTGCATGCAGTCACCTAAATATGACAGCCATCATGGTACCTATGCATGAAATGTGACTGCAAACAGGGCTGGGATTATACCTCACTGCAAATATACAGCAGTTATCTTCACTCACCTTCTAAGATCACTTAGCGTCCCCACACAGAGTTAATTTCTGTGTGAAAATCTAAAAAGAAATATATTCTTCTAGAATTCAGATAAAATCACAAGGAATTCAAATGGAAAACTGTAAAATAGAAATATAAAATCCTTTTCAAACCGGACGATTATACCACAAGTTCACCAGCACAGGAGGCTGTGAACACTAATGCCATGAGGTTTTTCAAAACTAATTAAGACATTTTTGTAGAGAAGACAATCCATCAGCAGCTATTAAACACAGTTTAATTCCTCCCTGGAACTGCCAGCCCAAAGGTCTCCGAGAGTGGTGACTGCTACAAGCGTTTAGCAGGAGAACTTCATTGTTCCAGTTTTTCTGTGCACCTGGGAGTGGTCCCATCAGCAGAGCTACCGAGCCAGACAGACCTCTAGTCTGACACAGAATAACTGCTCTTACTTCATTCACAAGATTGAAGATGACAAGAGAGCAACCTGTTAATAAATCAGAGCTGAAGTAAACTCATACCAGTAAAAGAAATAGCCTTAACATGACTGACTGCATATCACATTCCACACTGCCTGCTCTGAACATCCTACAACACAGCCTTAACAATATTATCTACTCCCTGAGCTACCTCTTTAGATTCCAGTGTACCCAAAATGTGCTTGTGTACATTTATCACAAATGTTATACAGCACAGAGTAGTCAGTAGCACAGTGACAGACATTTGCAAGTGCCTGTGAAATCCCTTTGCAATTACATACCTGCTTATATACAATTAAACACAGCCAGCAAGGAAATAAATAACAGCAATAACAATAAACTCTTTCCAGAGTATTTTTGAGCATGTATTCAAAATGTAGCCCTGCTCCATCCCCTGCTAGAGGATGGAAAAGCAGCATCCTCGAGGGTCCCTTACCTTTCCCTGGAGAGGGGAAGATTGGAACGCTCAGGCTCCACACCAACACAAAGGCCTCTGGAAAACTGACTGCAGGAGTTGCTTACTCCTCCTTTCCCCCAAACACTGACACCATCACGTCCTGTATTTTAATACAAGTATATTTAAGGATTTTAAGTATTACTTAAGTATTTTTAATACAAGTTGCCCTCCTGGAGCAGCAGAGCCCAGGCGAGCCCACGGCAGTGCAGCTGCAGACGGGGGTCCCAGCGAGGCCTGCACACACCTATGGGAGGGGTCCATGCTGACCAACCCTCTCCTCCCCACGCTCCAGACACTTCCCCCACACCCCAGCCTGCCCTTCCCCTCTCAGCTCCCATCACCTCCAGCACGGTGGCGATGCCTGTGCCCATCTTTGCTCGCCGTCATCGCCTGCTCGCTGAGCAGATTCAGGGAGACAAGCCCTGAGAACCTCTCCTGCAGCGACGCCACCTCCACAACAGCGACAAGAAACGGCCAACTAATAATGGACCGCTTGAGGGGCTGCCAGCTTCAGCAAACACGGCTGGAACTGTATTTTTTGTTTAATGCAAGAAGCTTTCAGTTGAGCATCGGTCATCTTGCTTGACCCAACCCCTGGACTGCAGCAGCCCAGAGCCCGCACAGCACCCCAGGCACCAGCGGCTGTGCACAAAGACTTTCCACGAGGCCTTGGGTTGTCAACTAAATGAAGCCAAAAGTAAGTTTGCCCATGCGTGCAGGCAGCACCTAAGGCACTGCAGAAGCTCCTGGAGCACAGGCAATCGATAGTAAGTACATCATAATCCCAAAGAGACTGCTAAAATTTTGTTTAGTACATTACTGTGTCCACTCATTGTGTTTCCATCCAGTATTTGCAACACGCCAAGTGCAGCAGGTCTGCCCGATGTAAACAGCTGCCCTAATCCACGCTGTTCTATAGATTGTGTTTACCCAAAGCTGAATGATCATTTCAACCTTTGTTAATCTGATTGCATAACAAACCACAGCAGCCTGAAATAACCAAGCTGCTCTCTCCGGCACACATTAGTTGAAATCAGTCATTCCAGCACCCCGCTTCTTCTAAAACACGGAACAGACCAGCTCATGGAGAAAGAAGAAAACAAACCAAGTACCTGGCCACTGCTTTCACAGCCACCCACCACACACATCGCAGCACGCAGGAGCCACGGGGCACACCGGCACCTGGAGCAGGCTGTGAGCACAAGGCAAAGCAAAATGTTCTCAAGCCCTGAGCTCCACTGCGCAACTGAAGCACGTTCTGCTGGAGCTCAGCCACAGCTCGGGCGCAGGCTCCCGAGCAAGCTATACAGCGTGGATTTCCAAAACATGAAATTGCACGTATATAAACAAAGGCTGTAATTTACATGGTAGATCCTATGAAAGCTTATCTAGCACATGACATCACACCCATAAATTACAACTTAAAGCACCTGTGCCAAACTGCTCCCACCCCAAAATGAACGTGATTAATATCATCTGCTCATCCATGCCCATGCCTCTTGGGAATAAACACACATGAAGTACCTCCCAAGACAGAGTAGTATTTAAAGATTCTTCAGACAATGAGAAGATTTATAATTATTATTGCATTGCATCATCACAAAGCCTTAAACAAATCAAGCTGCCTCATCATATGACACCTAAGATAATACAAGGTTAAACAGCATCAAGCAGTATCGGTTAACTTCACTTGTATGGAAGGGCAAATACCCCCCAGCCTCTGGGCACGGGGATCTTCAGCCTCACAGCTATTATTAAACAGCAAGTTAGACAAGCAAAATCAAAACACACGGATTTCTTTGAACAGGCCCAAAATCAGAATTTTCCCATCGAAATCCAACCAACCAGGGCATAAGGAAAGTGAAGGGCAGGCGAATGGGGAACTGAATAAGGTGAGGGACATGTTTCAGCATCTCTCAGCTTTAGTTCACTGGTCCGTGATCAGCTTGGGAGAAATCAGAGGCGGTATCAGGAGCTAACATTACACTGCCTATTGATCACAGCCAGCTTTCCACAGCACACAACAGAATTCCTCCTCTGGACTGATGATAGCCGAGGAGGTTGCCTTACGGCACAACTGGCAGACAAGACGGGCATCAGCCGACTCTCTAACCAAAACACGCCTGAATACCTTTGTAAGGCAAAACCAGCCAAGTATCTCTGCTCCAGGCATAAATATCTGCTCCTCCGAGTCCGCAGCTACCCACAAACAATTGCTAATTATCGCAGTGCCCCCACGCTCCGCCCGCGCCGGGGCACTGCCCCCGCAGCAGGCCCTGCGCCGGGAACGGAGCGGCTCCGCCGGCTCTGCCCGCGCCAGCCGGGTCTGTGCCGTCTCCATCACGCTCTGCCCGCACCGAATTCCCATTTCTGCGCGTTATTACCAATCTGACATCACCCCAGAGCAAGCACAGCCTGACATCTACAGTTAACTCGGTGATGGTGTAAGTGCCGCCCGGCGCACGAGCGGCCGGTGTTGCAATACGCTGCTGCCGAACATCGGAAAAGAAGGTAAATACACACAGCTATCGACACTCAGCTCTACACACAGAACCCGCCGGAGAGCGGCTCGCAGGGCTCGCTCCCGCCCCGGCCGTGGAGCCGCAACCGAGCCCCCCGGCCGCGATGGCCTCGGCCCGGCAGCGCCGGGGGGGCTCCGAGCCGCCCACCCGCGGCCATTTCCCCGCCGCGGCCGCG